>JAVTVY010014402.1:0-68564 GCA_036873755.1 Hanleya hanleyi
CAAATTTTTACCCCATATGCAGCTGATGATAGAACTGTCTGACCTTGATCTCTTTTCTAAAGGTCAGATTCTGTACATTAAGTTTAAGATCTCTTGAGTTTATATTCCACATGCAATTAAGTGAGAATAGATCAGAAATTTGTTGAAAATGACTGACCTTGATCTATGTTTTCAAATTACTTGATTGCAGTCTGAACAGCTATATTGAAGAATATATTTAGAGCCAAGAATTCAGGCATGTTCTACCAGAACCTCTGCACAAAAATTTCTCATCAAGAAAGGCCTTGGCAAAAGCTGACATGGCCCCACATCCTATGTATTCTGGTATAAGAGAAGTACAGTCAGCTCCACTAAATCACAAAACCTAGCCCTCAAAGTTCTAAATATACTTCTTATGCAATGCATGTTTGCTGAGTATGGACAATAACTGATACCTGATGGGTATTGAGGCTCATTGGGGTATTTTTATTATATAAAAAAAATCCTTCCACTTCTTTTTCTTTTGGATTATTATAGAAAATCCAGAGTTGCCTAACTAAATATATCTGTTTTCTACCTTTTGTTGTACAGGTGTTCAGATTGGATGGGGGTGAGTTCAACTTTGCTGCAGGGGAGTTTAATGCCTTGACTCATGTAAGCAATGAACAGTGGGACCAGATGGAAGCAATGATCAGAAAAACAAAGGGATCCTGAACATCCCGAAAACAGCCTGGAATCATGGCAAATTCTCACATCTGTACAGTGTTATAGAAAAGCAGATGAATAATTCCAAACTTTCACAGTTTGAGTATTTGCTCCTGCCTCTTAGACATTATGTTATACCATACCTTGCTTGCCATTCTTCTGTCCTCCCTGACAAAACAGCCATAGCAAGCAAGGAAAATATTTTTACCCCCCCAAAAATTTCTGCTGCAATTGATTTTCTGGATTTTCGATGACTGCAGATGACAAAGCCATCACCACCAGGATCAACATATAAATTTTCAGATCAAAACAGTTTCATAGAAAAACAGATGAAAAGTTTCATGGAATTTGAACAGTGATCGTAGTTTGTGAAGTTCAACCAAAATCGTGTTTGTCTCACCCTACATAGCTGTGATAAAGTGAATTAAATCGTCTCATTTAGCAGTGGGTTTGTATGGTGACTGATGACAGTTCAGGAAGATAAACTACACCTCCTCCAGGACCAACATGTTACTCTGTGCCAGTTCATATCGCTCATATACCCAGTCTGTGATATTAATTTTCCTAATTTCTGGGAACCAAAAATCCAGATACTGTATATTTTGTGTAAAATAAACTGCTACAAGAATATATTAATGGTTTGTCTTCCATTACCTCACTTGTAACTATGGTAACCATTCTTTCACATACTTGAACAAGAGAAATGAACAGGGGCGTCGGAGCACATTTGAAAGTGGGGGGCTGAACTCTATATCGGCCATGTTAAATGCTGGACTGGTGCTATCTAAGATAGGACTTATAACATTGCAGTCTCGAAAAGTGTGGGGGCTGGCAATAAATGGTATATGGATGATTGGAATGTGAAAAAGGTGTCTTCCCTCCATGCCCATGTACGGTACTATTTTCTTGAACAGCAATGAATAAATTTGGATAGAGAGAGTGAATTAAGGTTTAACGTCGTGTTCAGCAATATTTCAGCTAAATAACGATTTGGGATAGAAACTTGCATAGATATTCTCCAGTTCCCTCAGACACAATGCACAATCTCTCTCTTGAGAGTTAACATCTGAATACAGGGTTCATACAATACCTTGAGAAGCCTTGTAAATAACAATATAGAATTCAAGGTCATCCAAAGCCTTGAAAATTAGAAAATTATGCTAAAGACCTTCAAAATGTGAATTTTTCAGGCTGTCCGATGTTGTCAATTCAATTGCCAAGCTGCAGCTCAAAGTAGAACAGCACTTTGCCATAGGATGGCAAAATTAACCCCATAGCAATATATCCCCCCCCAACGCAATATGAAAATAGGGGGGTGGGGGTGTCCAGGACAAATTTGGCATCCCCGCCCCCCTCTCAACAATATTTGTCACTGAAGTACCATGAAATTGGTCGAAAATTAGTAGAGAAGCGTATGGTACCCCCGACCCCTCTCTTTCTTTTTACCCCTCAGCCTGATTGGGCTAAGGGGTATTGTCGTGTTACCCCGTCTGTCCGTCCGTCTGTCCATCTGTCCATCCTCTTTTCCCCCGAGCTCTCATATCTTGAGAACTACTGAAGGTAGGTCGACGAAACTTCTGTTCAATATAGAATGATGTCTGTAGATGTGCCTATTGTATGTTTCATTGGTCAGGACCTCGTCTGTTGGTCTGTCCGTCCACTTTTCTGTCCATCTGTATCCTGGTTTAATTCCAACATTATGTATTATGTTTCTAAAATCTAGTGATGGTCAAATCATTTACACAATAATTTCCCTGTAGTCAGAAATGTTTTCTTTCCATTCTACTTCTAAAATATTCGTGGAATGTTGCAAACGTTCCACCTGATCTCATAAATCTACATATTGCCTGCACCAAAACAGTTTTTCTGCAGGTGGACAGGGGAGATAACCAAGAAGAGAATTGAGTTGTTTTATGTACTGGAAAATGTACATGTGGTGCAATTTTAAATCTACAATTTAAATCTCCACAGCTGTTCCTGCTTGTCAATTACCATTTTCCAATTACTCAGATGGCTTTAATTTTGCTTCAGTTGTAATTTGTGATATTTCCACGTCTTGGGAACACTTATAAATAGAAGTTTGGTATTCATTTGGGCCACTATCAGCAGTGAACCTTATAGATCTGCGTTTGTAGTATACAGAGGCTTTATTTTTTAATGAAACACTGAATAAAGCCTATGTTTACTTGCTATGTCTTCTGGATAAATGTATGAAACTTCAAGATAAATTAATGTGTCCATGCCCTCGATAAATGATAGCTATTCTATGAAAATGATGAACAATACAGCATTCTCTATGAACAAAAGCCCCATCCAACATTTAATTTCAGGCCAGAACAATAAGATCACAACTTTACCAATGTATACCCCCGTGCATAGTAGGGGGTTATACTGGATTCCGATTGTCCGTCCCTCTGTGTGTCCGTGCATCCATCTGTTCGCCCGTCTGACATTCGTTTCCGGGCAATAACTTTAGCACCGTTCAACGGATTCTTCTCAAATTTGGTATGTATACACCATTCCACGAGGTGTTGCTTGGGTTGGACTGTTAAGGGGCTGACGGGTTTCCCTAGATGTCCCCCGACGGCAGAACGGCTCAAGGGGGCCTTTAGTATTGGGGTCCGTTCGTCCGACTTCGTTTTCGGACATCAACTTCTGAAAAACTGAACGAATTCTTTTCAAATTTGGTATGTGGATACCTCGCCTCAAAATCTCACATGGGATTGTTTTTCACGCCGATCCGCTCCTAGGTGGCGCCACCTGGGGGCCAATTTAAAATTACGTTTCCGGACAACCTGAAAAGATTCTTTTCAAATTTGGTATGTGGGTACCTCGACTCAAAATCTCGCTTGGGATTGTTTTTCACGCCGATCCACCTATACGTGGCGCCACCTGGGGGCCAAGTTAAGATTGTGTTTCCGGACAATAACTTTTGAAAAACCGAACAGATTCTTTTCAAGTTTAGCATGTGGGTACCTCGCCTCAAGATCTTAATTGAGATTGTTTTGCACGCCCATCCGCCTATAGGTGGTACCACCTGGGAGCCAAGTTAAAATTTTGTTTTTGAACAATACTTAAAAAAATTTGGTATGTGAGTACCGCGCCTCAAGATCTCGCTTAGGTTTGTTTTTTGCGCCAATCTGCCTATAGGTGGCGCCACTTGGGGGTCAAGTTAAAATTTTGTTTCCGTACAATAACTTTGAAAAACTGTTCCAATACGTAGAGGTAGACCAACTCTGGTTCTGGTTATCGTTTATCTTCATATGTTCACAAGGAGAACAATCATAATTGTTTTCACTTCACAATCAACTATTTTGAACGAATGCACTACTTCACGGCCCTTTCCGGACAATAACTTTTGAAAAACTGGACGGATTCTGTTCAAATTTAGCATGCGGGTACCTCGCCTCAAGATCTCACTTGGGATTAGTTTTTGCGCCGATCCGCCTATAGTTGGCGCACCCCGGGGGCCAAGTTAAAATTTTGTTCCGTACAATAACTTTGAAAAACTGTTCCAATACGTAGAGGTAGACCAAATCTGGTTCTGGTTATCGTTTATCTTCATATGTTCACAAGGAGAACAATCATAATTGTTTTCACTTCACAATCAACTATTTTGAACGAATGCACTACTTCACGGCCCTGTTGCTCGAAAATCATGAGACACTTTTTTAAGTATACAATATAACATTGTACTACATGCCAATTGAACAATTTCTTGTAGTGGAGGTATTTTATTTTGGTACTTCTGTATTGCACCTGACGTGGGGCCATTTACCCATCCAAAGATCCAAGGTCCTTTCCGGACGATAAAGACCTGACTGGATTAGGACAAATTCGGTAATTGTGGGTATACCTTGCCACTGGATCTCCCTTGGGATTGCTCTCCATACTGAACGTTACGGGCCCAACCAAATAAATTGTTTCAACATCGGGGGACAGTTTCATGCAAAGTGCCAACTTCTTCGCAGTGTTACCTCCAGTACACTCCTCATGATATCCGCCTCTCTTTTTTCAATAAAATCATAAATTATCGCCGTAAATTGCCGCGTTTGGCACCCACAATTCAGCTTGCATTGGTGCAATTAACTTACTCATCGACGAAGTAACCTTTTCTCGAAGAGATTTTAGAAGTTGACTGAAACTGACGAGAAGATGTTTTTTTTCTGAACGCCACTATTCGACGAAGCTTTCTGTACTGATAATGGTGTAGGTCTTACCATTCTGTCATCTTCATGTTGTCAATGTCACCTACACCATGTAGATGTGGTTATTCCAGTTTGAGCTTACAGATGGTAATCTTTCTTGTAATTTGGTCATCAGGCTACTGAAGGTTGTAAGTGGGATTATGGTATTGCATACAACGCAACTTGGCTGGATGATGCTTAGTTGGTTCGTCGCGATATAGCTGAAATATTGTTGAACGCGACGTTAAATTCTATTCACTCACTCACGTACAACGAGCATACATTATATGCGGTACATGTATATACGTATGTCGTCGAAATACATGCATTGTACATTTTAGGCTCATTGAGTTTATCGTGGCAAAAGTTTTGGTCCCCCTAAATATAAAATGAATCTGGAAAAAGAAGGTGTTCGCTTTAGATGTGTTTTCCACGTCACTCTCAGCTGGGCTGTGATTTCGCTCTGGGTCGACCGATAGCTGGTGACGTAATATTCGTGTATTCCCTCATTCTGTGTCAGCGCGATAAGGCCAGTCTATTGACAATTTGCAGTTCATATTACGGTCATTTTGAAAAAACAACAACAAAGATTGTGAATGTACGAAGTTCTATTCATTGGGTCCATATTCTCATACAATTAATTATCACTCATTTTCCATACATGCAGGCCTAACTCCCGGTATTTAACACCTTGATTTTCTTTTTTCATATCTACAAAATCCATAAATCAACTGTTGAAAACTACAATATCTTACACGAACTTAATGTCACAAAGAATTAAATAATAAATGCAATTATTAACCAGAAGTATTATAAATGTCTCGAGCATAATCAAATAAATACTGACATCCTGTGGGTTGATGTGGGCATTTCGACTGGAAGACCCGAATTCCAAACAGTCATGTTGTCGGATTGACTGCCAAGATTCTCAATCCTCGTCATTCTCAGTCACTATATTCAAATTATTTTTCATCATAGGATGTGGGCAAGGCGGCAGCAGCCTTGCCCACATCAGGGGTGAACTTGTCCGGCAACGGCAGATACGACAGTGATGAACTTGTCCGGCAGCGGCGAATATAGCGTGTTTTGCACCACAGACATGTACATGTACCACACTACAACAGCGACATGTGAACAGCAACCTACAGTCCTAGCACCTGCTGGGCATTTGCAGTACCGTCCTGTCACCCATAAGTCATGCCTCTTTGATGAAGTATGCCGTGACTGTATTCTGGCATGGACCAAATCGCTGTCGGCTTCACATAGAGATACTGCCTTCTTGGATATACTCATTTACATATCATGAGTTTGTTTGAACTGGTAGATGCCGAAGGTCAACAATCGAATATCTTCTTCGATGAGAGTGGGTCAGTTCGGAAGGGATCGATTGAACACCAGATAGAAGTACCGTGCTTCAGTGCAGGCTGTGTTTCCACACGATTCTGTACAGCATTATCTCTTTTTGCAAGCCGAAGCAGCTGTATGGTCACATCACAGTCAGTGGGACTGTTCGTTTTTAGGGGTTTTCTGTATTTGTTACATATAGCGGCGGCGATGCGGAGGAATTCGCTCAGATTTGGTATGTCTGTAATAGATACAACGTTGTCGAAGTAACGCCAAGTTTTGACTCTGCCGTTCACACTTTCCACAGTCCACCTTATCTTTGTTACGAGTCGGGATGCATTGACGTCCTTCGTTGGCAGTTGTTTCGTCGACTTGTCTAAAAAGGCATGGGATTCTGTCTGGATGCCGCAGTCACGAAGGAAGGCCAATTAATTCCTGAAACCGCGATACACGATGATACATCCCCTTATCGAAAAAAATGCAAGGCGAACGCAAGTCAATTGCAAGGAAGCGCCTTGCATTGCCCTTGCATATTCGGCGCAAGGATGACGATAGGATAAGGTAATATTCCTATCGGCAAGACACATGCAAGACTAATTCGGAAATTGCAAAAAATGCAAGAATGGTACGTACCAATGAAGTACAACTCGATGCAAGGATACCGACAGGAAAATGACTTTATCCTTATGATATGCAAGGACGATGCAAGTGCAAGGCCAATGTAATTTTCCTTGAGTAATTCTTGCGCGAAAAGTTTTTTCCTGTAGAACATCAAGGATATGCAAGTACATTTCGATGCAAGGATACCGATAGGAAAATTACTTTATCCTTACGCCTTCCTAATTGCATGACACGCAAGGACAATGCAAGTGCAAGGATAATGTAATTTTCCTTGAGTAATCCTTGCGAGAAAAAAAATTTCCTGTAGAAAATGCAAGGATGATGCATGTACATCTCGATGCAAGGATACCGATAGGAAAATTACTTTATCCTTACGCCGTCCTTACATGACATGCAAGGACGATGCAAGTGCAGGGATAATGCAATTTTCCTTGAGTAATCCTTGCGGGGAAAAAAATTTCCTGTGGACAATGCAAGGATGATGCAAGTACATTTCGATGCAAGGATACCGAAAGGAAAATTACTTTATTCTTACGCCTTCCTTGCATGACACGCAAGGACGATGCAGGTGCAAGGATTATGTAATTTTCCTTGAGAAATCCTTGAAAGAAAAATTATTTCCTGTAGAAAATGCAAGGATGATGCCAGTACATTTCGATGCAAGGATACCGATAGGAAAATTACTTTATCCTTACGCCTTCCTTGCATGACATGCAAGGACGATGCAAGTGCAAGGATAATGTAATTTTCCTTGAGTAATCCTTGAATGAATTTTTTTTCCTGTAGAAAATGCAAGGATGTTGCAAGTACATCTCGATGCAAGGATACTGATAGGAAAATTACTTTATCCTTACGCCATCCTTGCATGGCACGCAAGGACGATGCAAGTGCAGGGATAATGCAATTTTCCTTGAGTAATCCTTGCATGGAAAATTTTTTCCTGTGGACAATGCAAGGATGATGCAAGTACACTTCGATGCAAGGATACCGATAGGAAAATTACTTTATCCTTACGCCTTCCTTGCATGACACGCAAGGACGATGCAGGTGCAAGGATTATGTAATTTTCCTTGAGTAATCCTTGCATGAAAAATTATTTCCTGTAGAAGATGCAAGGATGATGCCAGTACATTTCAATGCAAGGATACCAACAGGAAAATTACTTTATCCTTACGCCTTCCTTGCATGACACGCATTCGCAAGGACGATGCAAGTGCAAGGATAATGTAATTTTCCTTGAGTAATCCTTGAATTAATTTTTTTTCCTGTAGAAAATGCAAGGATTATGCAAGTACATCTCGATGCAAGGATACCGATAGGAAAATTACTTTATCCTTACGCCGTCCTTGCATGACACGCAAGGACGATGCAAGTGCAGGGATAATGCAATTTTTCTTGAGTAATCCTTGCGTGAGAAATTTTTTCCTTTGGACAATGCAAGGATGATGCAAGTACACTTCGATGCAAGGATACCGATAGGGAAAAGGAAATTACTTATCCTTACGCCTTCCTTGCATGACACGCAAGGACGATGCAGATGCAAGGATTATATAATTTTCCTTGAGTAATCCTTGCATGAAAAAAATTAATTCACTGTAGAAAATGCAAGGATGTTTGCTAGTACATCTCGATGCAAGTATACCGACAGTTTATTTATTGGGGTATCACAGTTGTGTTTGCAGTAATTGAAACAGGCCGAAGAAAAAAAACTGAGTGAATATAATCGTCATGCATTGGTGCCTTTGATGCATGCACCAAGGAAATTTGCCAGAACGGCAGTCCAGATGAAAATAAAAAAGAAAGACCATACTTCAGACCCAACCGTTCAGCGCCTATATCGAGAGTACAAATTAACTACACAAATGATGGCATGGCCATATCTAGAATTTATTTGGGAACACTCTTGTCTTTTTTGAGCACATTTGTATGTATTTGGGCGCATTTGTATGTAAAAAGCATTAAAATTGGCTGTAAAATTTGGGCGCCCATACCCCTTAACAGGTATCAAAATGGCCCTGGATGGCCATATGAACGGAGGGTCATTTCCTGACCGGTCAGAGCATCAAACTCAAATTCCAGATGAGTCCGACCTGCCATGATGCGTATCGTTTGATAAATAATTAAAAGTAATTCCAAATCGAAAAGCCCTCAGCCAGCGCACAATGTTATCAGCGTTAGTCTTCATCATGCATGTGCATCACACTGGATGCATCGTTGTTCTTCTCGTCTGTCAAATACGACAACAAATACCAATAACACTTAATATATAGCTGTCGGTTGCTGTGACCATCATGGGCTTCAGCAGAGGTCTATGCTTATGCATACTGAAGCATCGTCGTTGGAAAGAATATCTGCTACTTTATTTAATATGCACATACGTTCCATCCAGAATCAGTATGGCGGAATCTGATATCCACGAGTCGAATATTTGAATTGCATAATCCGTGGAATGGCTGGTGATAATGTCCTCTCTGGACACTGATTGACGCCGAGATTCTGAGGAACGAAACCATTCATCAAGACCCTTTTTGCGGTCTGTATTATTCTAGCCACATCGCATCGTCTGTCCAATGAGCAGAGGGTAGTATGATATCGGGAACTAGCGTTATTTTCTCATTGGTGATAACGTGTATTACGATCACTTGATAATTTTCTCATTGCTTATATATTACGATCACTTGATAATCAGACCTCACCCCTAACATATCATCTATAGAGTTATTCAAAATTGTCATATGGATATGAACGCTCTGATCATCCATACATGTTCTATAGTACAGATGTTCCTGGCTTGCTCCAACACGTCTGTACCAGACAATTTATAGACAGCGCGACAAGGTGTACGGATATCAATAATTGTAACGAGATAAAATGCACCCCATCTCATCTTAGAGAAAGACCCAGTTTCATCAAGAGCATTCCAACAGCGCCACAAGCTGGCCGTATCCATGACGGTCGGATAGTGAAGGCATGGAAAATTTTGGTCTAGTTATTCCCATCATATCCTCATCTGATATTGAGGAAGTCAATTCTTCTATTCTTCGAAGAGGCAGTGGTTTTTCTCAGACCTGGCAGCAACTCACTAATCTCTTCCGTTTACAAGGAAGTGGTCTGGTTTGTTAGCTTTGACACGTCTACTTCTATTTCGGTGTTCATGTGGTTGCCGATCAAATGATTCCTGCTGCAAACGACACCCGAAAGTACCAGAAGGCCATGGCGAATGAAAATGTCCAATCTGACTTTAGCTGGCAATGTGGCCATTCTTGGACCGTTACGTTTACATGGTACACAATATCTCCTCGATTTAGGTAAACATGGGAATGGTAGAATATGACACACTGTGACGTATCATCCGCATAATGATCGGTTTCCTCCGTCACAGAAGCATCAATGGGTATAGTGTGCCTTTCCTCAGATGGCAATAGTAGGCCTACTCGGCTCGACCTCATGAGCAGAGAGATGTGTCTCTATTTATATGACACCGAGTGAATGTTTGCAACCAGTTTACCTGTAAATAAGATAGTTTCCTGGCCTACAGAGTACTTTTACAGCAACGCTCACATTTGACCTTATTTAAGGGTAATTTTGCGTCCATTTTCAACTTATTATCTGTCCATCACCTTTAAGGAAAGTCTGGCTTGTAAAACTGATATTAAAGTATATATGTAAAAACATTTCCTAAATCTGGGCGATCTCCGTTGTTCTCTGACAAATACACGAATCGTGACCTACATGCATATACACGTACAGTCCCACACTGTACTGCGGTTTATATTCACGGATATTTGTGGTCGATATTTGTTGTTGTCTATAAAAAATAAAATAAAACTGAAAAATTCAAGTATGAGGCTGGACTCGAACCTAAAACTTCACACTGTTGTTATCCCCAGTCGAACACTCGAACCATTCGGCCAAACAGATGTCTGTATTATTCAAACAACAAGTACTGCACGTAGAGAACTACACTATCACAGTAGATAACTCTACGGCCATAATGCATTCGGAGCGTTTTTTACATTTTATATTTGATAAAAATATGACATCTTTAACCAAAGCGATTTTCCAAACTTATGTAAGAGCGGCTTGGTGGAGTTGAGAGATCTTTGAATCTGAAAGGTGTCATATTTTATTTATTGAGGGACTTCCCTCCAAAATTTCTACCAAAACTGTCGAAAAGGCACATTTGTCCATTTTATAACAATCATTAAAGAACTTGGACGTTTCACTGCTTGGTGAAAATTCGGATTAGGAAAACTCGGGGTATTTGCTAGGAAGAAAACATTTCAAATAGTAACAACCAAATTTTAATTTAGCTTCATAAACGCAACAACCTGAGGAAAAAAATCGTCGAAAGCGAACATCTCCTTTTCCGTCCACTTCCAATTTCCTCCGGCCCACTTCCCTAATAAGAAATGAACCGTCCCTTATAAAAGTTTGGAGGATATTCATATGAATCGAAGAAATATCCATTGTCTTTTTTGTTAAAATAAAACCGTAACCAATGACTTCAGGTTGGAAGAACCAGTATTCACGATATAATCGCCTTCTCTCAATCACACGTGTTGGGATCTGGTCTACCGGAAAAACTCCCTTTATATATGCTTCTAGGTACGTATCTGAACATATCGCGGAGATTAACGTGTAAGTATTCATTGTCGATTGTAGATAATGTTCCGAATATGGTCTACTTCGACATGTGAGAAGAATTCAGCGTATACTACGCAATTTTATACTTTCTGACAAAACCTCTATGCGGGTTACCTCAGCTGAACGTCTCTTTGTAGTCCGTCATTCAATATTCGGTCGTCGTCCATCAAAGAACTTAGCGTGCGTAATCCAAAGATCTAATTCATATAACAGCATTAGCACCAAATAAAAAAGCAATAAATGATAGTATACATTAAAATAGGATAGTTTCTTACAAGAGAGAAGCGGTCAACAGTTTTCAGTGATGTACTAAAAATAACCAATCCGCATCGGTGATCAGTATTTTTCCCCCATATTATTTCGATGTAAAGTCGTTATCTAGAGTATGATGCAGTTCAATCACTGTTTGTGTCTGTTCATGTGAACACCACGAGGATCTTGAAATACATGGGTTCCTATGTCACCTAGCCCCGGATTAAGCGGAGTTAGACAAAAGGTACGAAACGTAACACCATAGATCTTGCACGCTACGCTCGTATTTTGTTATCAGCGTGCGATATGTATCGCCAAATTTGAGAAACTTTGAGTGGAGGCGCCTGGTGGTATAGCCCTGTTTTATAAGTTTCTGCAACAATGTTTTATGACTGATTAAAATCGTCACATCTAGCACAAGATCTAGCCAATGTCACTTGGCGAGATATGCATACGCCATATGTAGGTCCCACTCGAATATTACTCTCCAGAAAGGGACAGTTTACGATGTTGTAATTGTAATCGTCTCTTTTGTCATAAAGTCTACGAGAGATGAGACCAGCTTCATTTTTGTAGAGATTTAAATATGATGTGCCGTTAGGACTATATATAGTTTCAAATCCAGCAAAGGTGGATAAACATCATTCACTGCGTCATTCTCTAGCGATCATCCACAGCGAGAAGATCATCTATGTAGCATTTGGTGAATGAGAAGGGCTTGGATTTGAAACGATCGGTTTTCGAAAGAGTCGTATTCTTAGGAGAACAGATGGAAGTCGGCCAAAAGGGTGCACACTTAGTACCCATTGGAATACCTATATGCTGTTGATATATTGTGTTGCCGAATTTCAGACAGATATCATTAATGAAGGGAATTATAGAATTATAGCACCCTATAAACAAAGAAACATTCCATGAATGATATCCCTTGTATGTAGTAGAGCTAAAGGATGCTTTACGGCTTCGGACATCAATGTATCGGCGATCAGTTAACGAACTAAGACGGTCAATAAGGTCCTCATGATGGAGTATAGTATAGAAATTCCATGTGGATACATGTCTATATGGTATGTGTCCTTTCGCATCAAGTTCATCGGTAAGTTTTTCAATCTTGAGTTTTTCAATAGCCTCATACATTCATCACCAGAATTTTTAGAAGTAGTGGCGCAATACCTTTCCCAAAACGCTTTCACCCCCTGAAGGACCCTCGTTAACAGGATTAAAAGAAGTTTGGTGGTGCAGCTTCTAGAACCTGCTATGAATCTAGCTTTGTGTGGTGATTTTGGTATATCGTTATGCGTGGTTCGAAGACAAATACCTCTTTCCCTGAGAAACGTTTTGTGGTTGTTAAATCAATTTCGCAGAGTAAATGGGGTTTGGGTGTAATTTGACTTTTTCGATGATGATTCTTATGCTTATACTCTATTCTTTCACTAGCACCTGGTAATATTAATATTCAAATATGAATAGTACATTATTTGAAGCTCTGTCTGCTGTAGTACAGCAATACGATGCATAAAATTGGGGTCATTCTGCACTTTGAGGTAAAAAGCCATCTAACTTGGCTCATATATAGTACTCGATCAGCTGATTACATTTGTCAATGACCCACTCGGAATTATTCCAAGATTGACGAAAAAATCCAAGATGGCCGCCATTAGAATGTAGAAATCAGGTCATTTGAGACCCAAATATTGACCATCCCTAACGACGTCATGTTACGGTTCTCACTACAGCGTTAACTTTCAACATTAGCATATTACTTTTAGAATGACAAAGGATTTCGAATGTTCATTCCATCCATTGGCCTTGTCCATTACTAAGGTTCTTAATCGATTGATCAAATTGATTGATTGATTGATTGATATCATTTATATCCACAGTGTGCGTCTCAGTGTTATCAAGTTTACATCAAGGCAGAGTCAGGCGAGCAATTGCTGATTACATATATTTTTCCCGAACCGATGAAGTCGGGATCATTAACTGTCTGTGAGCAGAGAACGGTAATTAGTGCCATTGTTCAGATGAAAACTGTTGTTTTCGCTGCTGGTCAAAATGCAAATCCAGTTCATATGTTCAGTATCCCCGTTAGCTTTTAATTGTAATACTCACACATTTATTGGCGTAACTATATCGTGTTTTGGCTAGTTTTCTGTTACATTTTTGCCTTTTTAGCGTAAAAGTACACACAGGTATATTGTTTCGTATCACTTAATTATTTTGTTTGTTTTCTCAGCCATGTTTGCGGTGAAAATAACCTGACTAAAACATTTAAAAAATCATACCAAAAAAAAATAAGTTCAAAGTGTCCGGGAACTCCCTGAAGTGCAATTACGGTCCGTGTAACCTTGCACAGTTCAATTTTCGTTTTTTTGTTTTTGGTTTCTCAAAATCAAAAATTAAAATTTGACCGTCAATTTTCAATTTTCGTTTTCGCTTTCTCAAAATCAAAAATTGAAATTTGACATTCAATTTTCAATTTTCGTTTTACTTCGTGCAAAAAATGAAAATCAAATATTGAAAATTGCCTCGAGTTGTCCGTGTTTCGTTTTTTGATTTTAACTTTGACGCGTCAATATTAACTGTGGACGCGGAAGGTTTATGATGTCAATTTCGGTCCGCGGAGTAATATGGGAAGCGCAAATCGGGTTGTGTAAGCAGGTGTGAAGCATAATATGGAAAACCAGTAGGGGGGGAGATACGGGAGTTTCACTACACTATAGATCCCTGGAGCCAGTCATTCGAGCTGGATTATAATGGGCCAGCAGGTATGAAGTATTATATGGAGAACAACGGGGCTAGTAGTATACAAAGCGTATTTAAACCCTTATTTTGCCGGAGGAGATAACTCTTGGTGGCGACAGGTGGCGTTGTTTCTCAAGAGACCAAAAACTACCTCCAACACAGAAGAGTTCCAATCTAGGGGGCGGTAACTCTGGGTCACTATAGTTCCGGCAAGGGGCCCCTGGGCATGTATTCTTTCGCGGTGATGCGGTCTGGCGGTAATGCGGTCGCAGAAGAAAGCTTCCGCGGAGAAAAAGTAGTCCCCAGACTTCAAATACGCTGCATGGTCCGATTGGGTCGAGTGAGGTATCAAAGTGAAGCATTCGTGAAGGGGCATCCAGTCATGGGTGGGTGTATGTAAAATTAGGATTTTTCCCGAAACTATAAAAAGCGCAACACGGACTTTACCCCTAAAATAGGGGGAAACACCTATCAACCCTAGCTAAAAGGGCTAATATCGGTCCCCGGGCTTATTGGGACCTGCCTATCAAGTCAATGGGGTGGGTGCATGTAAAATTAGGATTATTTCCCGAAAATATAAAAAGCGGAATACGGACTTTACCCCTAACATAGGGGAAAACACCTATCAACCCTAGCCAAAAGGGCTAATATCGAGCCCAGTGCTTATTGGGACCTGCCTATCAAGTCAATGGGGTGGGTGCATGTAAAATTAGGACTTTTTCCCGAAAATATAAAAAGCGGAATACGGAGGTGACCGAAGATGTCACGGAGGTCACCGAAGAGACATGGAGGTGCCCGAAGATGTCACGGAGGTACCCGAAGATGTCACGGAGATCAGTGGGTTTTTCCCACAATGTCGTGGGTGATCAAATTCTCCGGCATTCTCCGCCAATCTTCAGGGGCGAGAGGGGTCCCTAGTGTACCGATTGGGTTGTATGAGGTATCAATGTGAAGCATTCGTGAAGGGGCATCTGATGGGGTGGGTGTGGGGTTGAAATATCGTCATTCTGCGTATGCGCGGTAGACCAAGGGTATGTAAATAGACGTTTTGGGGTCTAGGGGAGCCCCTAGTGGTCCGATGGAGTCGAGTGAAGTATCAATGTGGAGCCTATGTGAGAGGGCATCCCATGGGCTGGGTGTGGGGTTGGAATATGGTCATTCTGCGCATGCGCAATAGACAAAGGGTATGAAAATAGACGTTTTGGGATCTAGGTGAGCCACTAATGAGCCGATGGAGTTGAGTGAGGTATCAATGTGAAGCCTATGTGAGGGGACATCCGATTGGACTAGGGTCTTGGCCGTTGTCAACAGTCTGCGCATGCGCAGACAGGGAATTATGGGAAAAGGGTGCGGACATAGACGTGTTAGGGTTCAGGTGAGCCCCATGACGCCTTAACGCTCTAACATAAGCCCTTGACGCCATGATATAGACCGGAGAGAGAACAACAAGAACAACAAGGATGACACATGAGAGAACAACAACAACAACAAGTTTTTTTTCATATAGTTTATTTTCCCCAATCTTACATCATACCCACGCTGGGGGAGCCGCGTTGGGTATGTTTACAACTCAAAAAGACTCTTGCCCCAATCAGACGCCACCATTTGCATCTGTCATATTCGTTCCTGTCCGTTAGATGTATTCTTGTCCAATCAGAAGTCGCCGTTTCAGAAAGTTCCATCGTTGCTCGGTGTGACCTAAGCGTCGTCGGGCAGGCCTGGATATTCTTCGGGCAGCATGTCCTGAAACAGTTGTTTGCGCATTCTGATCGCATTTTCCAGGGCCTCGGTGGGTGGTAGCCCCATAGCCTCTTTCAAGTGACGCTTGGTCTTCATGATGGACCTGTGCGTGGGGTCGCCTTTCATTTCAAGCGGTAGTAAGGTATACTGTTCATAGATCGCCATGGCTGTTTTCCTGATGCGGGGCGCATTTGGGTGTACGCCTGTTGTAAATTATCCTCTCCGGCGTCCTCGATCGCTGCAGCGTAAGTATTGATAGCTGCTGTCACAATACGATCCCAGAAGGTAGGTTCTGCCTCACTTTCGACGGACGTAGGCTGATTATCTGAGGTCAAGCTCTCCGTATCACTAGATAGACTCTCAGCAATCTCTGTTTCGGTATCAGTCGATACACTCTCAGCAGTCCCTGTATCAGCATCCACCTCAACGGACTCCTCAGTCTTCAATCCCATGTATATTTTTCTGGTGTCGCATCATATCGTAATGTTTGGTGAACGTGCGTTCGCACCCAGAGCAAGTATAAGCCATGTTGACGGTTGAACGTCGACTGTGCGTGTTTTTTGGAAATACGTTTGCTTTTATAGGCAGTAACGCCCATCAACGCTTAGCTTAACGCTTCAACGCCCTGGTGAATTAGCTCAGAAGCTCTGATTTCCATGGAATTGACACCAATTCATCGAAATGCAGTGAGGCCCGTCAACGCATGTCGTTACGCCTTAACGCCCGTCTCAACCCATTAACACACTTTCTAAACACTTTAACATCGTTTAATGATGCGTTCGAACAAATGTTTCTTTTGTGCTATTGCTCTGACACACGCCGCTTTCCAGTTCATGCCCGAGGTTTTCAACATCGACGCTGTTCTTTCAATTTCCATATGGACTGGGTCCTTATCCAACAATTTCATATGGGTCACGAGGTCGACATACCGCTGACGTAAAGCCCGTCGTAGTCTGGGTGCCAATCTGTTATGGGCTAAAATTGCGGCTTCCTCTTTCGAATACCCTTTGCGTTGAAACTTGTTTCTGTGACCCTCAACGTCTTGCCCATCTCGGCGTTCATACTTTCTTTGAACAAATCGTTCCATAGCCTCGAGTTCACATTATGTTCATTCCCCTGTACGGGCTTGAGTTGGTCCTTCACGGTTGGGTGATATCCCGGGACTGATGGTATGAAGGGGCCCCGCTGTATGGGGGTGGGTTGCTGCTGCTGCTCTACCAGATGTGGACTCGGTGGATGGTGTCGGGGTATATGACGTTGCGGTGATCCCTCGCCGGGTAGCAGGTGGGTCGTCAGCCGGCGATCTTCGGGGGTATGGGCTTTTAAATCTACGAATAGGTATAGCCGTACGGACGATTTGTTGCCCCTTGAAACGCCTACATGAAATGGTCGATGTTCTGAGGATAAATTCGACTACCAAACACAGGGATTTGTGCTCTGTCAATGGGATTGGAGAACAACACAAAGTATTGGCAGTTCAAGGCAATATCTCTGGACGCCTTCCCTTGAGGAAAGAGATTCTGGATCAAATAGATGACGGACAGATTCCTATGATGGGATCTTTTAGTAAACAAGTCGGCAACGTGTGAATTGTCCTTGGCCGCACTCATCAGATCATCTAGTAGTACCACGTTGGTCTGCTCGGGATCAAAGTAATACGATTCGTCTATGTCGTGAGGAATCCCTGGGACGAAACTCACATTCTGTAATCGCGTAGTTTCGTAGGCGGGCTGCCATTGGCTGTAACACCAAACAACACGTGTCGGAGCTGGGGTTGCCACACTTTCCTCTGAGAACTTCATCACCCAGGACGTCTTTCCACATGCCGTAGGGCCGCTCACCGTCATCGTATAGGGATGCTCTACTGCACTTGTTGGACCTATAGCGGGACTCGGCGGTGTCTCTTGGTTGTGTTTGCCTTGAATGTGCCTGAGCATACTATCGCGACGAGAGAAGGTTCTCTGACAGAACGTACACGTACACGACATGTTGATCTGTCGACCAATACATAAGGACTGATGAGGGACACATGTTCATTCTTATATGTACAGACACCACCACCAACACCACCACCACACACTACCACCACACACACACACACCACCACCACATTCCACCACCACGACCACCGCCACCACCGGGCGTTGACGGGCGTCAACGCCCGGTGGTGGTGGTGGGAGCTCCCGTGTGGCAGAGCCCTTGGATCGGAGCTCTTGGAGCTCAAAGCCTGTGGAGCTCAGAGCTCGGAAGTGACATTTGCATATGACCTCTGTGAGGTCACTTCCGCTTCGGTTCACGTGACTGGAACTGTCCCTTGACCCCTGCGCGCAATTTTTATCCGCTATTATTAGCGCCCGCAGGGGTCAAAGGTCAGTTCCGGTCACGTGAACGGAAGCGGAAGTGACGTCACAGAGGTCATATGCAAATGTCACTTCCGAGCTCTGAGCTCCACAGGCTTTGAGCTCCAAGAGCTCCGATCCAAGAGCTCTGCCACACGGGAGCTCCCACCACCACCATCGGGCGTTGACGCCCGTCAACGCCCGGTGGTGGCGGTGGTGGTGGTGGTGGTGGTGGAATGTGGTGGTGGTGGTGTGTGTGTGTGTGGTGGTAGTGTGTGGTGGTGGTGTTGGTGGTGGTGTCTGTACATATAAGAATGAACATGTGTCCCTCATCAGTCCTTATGTATTGGTCGACAGATCAACATGTCGTGTACGTGTACGTTTTGTCAGAGAACCTTCTCTCGTCGCGATAGTATGCTCAGGCACATTCAACGCAAACACAACCAAGAGACACCGCTGAGTCCCGCTATAGGTCCAACAAGTGCAGTAGAGCATCCCTATACGATGTCGGTGAGCGGCCCTACGGCATGTGGAAAGACGTCCTGGGTGATGAAGTTCTTAGAGGAAAGTGTGGCAGCCCCAGGTCCGACTCGTGTTGTTTGGTGTTATAGCCAATGGCAGCCGCCTACGAAACTACGCGATTACAGAATGTGAGTTTCGTCCCAGGGATTCCTCACGACATAGACGAATCGTATTACTTTGATCCCGAGCACACCAACGTGGTAGTGCTAGATGATCTGATAAGTGCGGCCCAGGACAATTCACACGTTGCCGACTTGTTTACTTAAGGATCCCATCATAGGAATCTGTCCGTCATCTATTTGACCCAGGATCTCTTTCCTCAAGGGAAGGCGTCGAGAGATATTGCCTCGAACTGCCAATGCTTTGTGTTGTTCTCCAATCCCATTGACAGAGCACAAATCCGTGTGTTTGATAGTCGAATTTATCCTCAGAACATCGACCATTTCATGCAGGCGTTTCAAGGGGCAACAAGTCGTCCGTACGACTGCATTTCTTCCGCGACCGCATTACCGCCAGACCGCATCACCGCGAAAGAATACATGCCCAGGGGCCTTTTGCTGGAACTATCCGTGACATCTTCGGGTACCTCCGTGACATCTTCGGGCACCTCCTTGACTTTCACAGGGGTTTTGTTACAGAGTTTACATATATTTGAGGCCGAAGACCCGAACCCATGTCTATTTTAACCGCACATTATTTAGGTGTGGAATGCACCCATACGTCCGTGGAAAGTGAGGCAGTACCTACCTTCTTGGATCGTATTGTGACAGCAGCTATCAATACTTACGCTGCAGCGATCGAGGACGCCGGAGAGGATAATTTACAACAGGCGTACACCCAAATGCGCCTCCGCATCAAGAAAACAGCCATGGCGATCTATGAACAGTATACCTTACTACCGCTTGAAATGAAAGGCGACCCCACGCACAGGTCCATCATGAAGACCAAGCGTCACTTGGAAGAGGCTATGGGGCTACCACCCACCGAGGCCCTGGAAAATGCGATCAGAATGCGCAAACAACTGTTTCAGGACATGCTGCTCGAAGAATATCCAGGCCTGCCCGACGACGCATAGGTCACACCGGGCAAAGATAGAACTTTCTGAAATGGCGACTTCTGATTGGACAAGAATACACCTAACGGACAGGAACGAATATGACAGATGCAAATGGTGGCGTCTGATTGGGCAAGAGTCTTTTTGAGTTGTAAACATACCCAACGCGGCTCCCCCAGCGTGGTTATGATGTAACATTGTTGTTGTTGTTGTTCTCTCTCCGGTCTATATCATGGCGTCAAGGCGTTATGTTAGAGTGTTAAGGCGTATGGGGCTCACCTATACCCTAACACGTCTATGTCCGCACCCTTTTCCTAGAATTCCCTGTCTGCGCATGCGCAGACTGTTGACAACGGCCAAGACCCTAGTCCAATCGGATGCCCCCTCACATAGGCTTCACATTGATACCTCACTCAACTCCATCGGCTCATTAGTGGCTCGCCTAGATCCCAAAACGTCTATTTTCATACCCTTTGTCTATTGCGCATGCGCAGAATGACGATATTCCGACCCCACATCCACCCGGTGGGGTGCCCCCTCACATAGGCTTCACATTGATACCTCATACGACTCCATCGACCCACTAGTGGCCCACCTAGACCCCAAAACGTCTATTTCCATAACCTTGGTCTACCGCGCATGCCCAGAATGACCATATTCCAACCCCACACCCAGCCCGTGGGATGCCCTCTCACATAGGCTTCACACTGATACTTCATTCGACTCCATCGGAACACTAGGGGCTCCCCTAGACCCCAAAACGTCTATTTCCATAACCTTGGTCTACCGCGCATGCGCAGAATGACGATATTTCAACCCCACACCCACCCCATCAGATGCCCCTTCACGAATGCTTCACATTGATACCTTATACATCCCAATCAGCCGGAGAATGCCGGAGAATTTGATCACCCACGACATTGTGGGGAAACCCACTGATGTCCGTGACATCTTCGGGTACCTCCGTGACATCTTCGGGTACCTCCGTGTCTCCTCGGTGACCTCCGTGACATCTTCGGTCACCTCCGTGTCTCTTCAGTCGCCGAAGATGTCTCTATTTTAGGGGTAAAGTCCGTATTTTGCTTTTTATAGTTTCGGGAAAAAATCCTAATTTTACATGCACCCACCCCATTGACTTGATAGGCAGGTCCCGATATGTCCCGGGACCGATATTAGCCCTTTTGGCTAGGGTTGATAGGTGTTTTCCCCTATTTTAGGGTAAAGTCCGTATTCCGCTTTTTATATTTTCGGGGAAAAATCCTAATTTTACATGCACCCACCCCATTGACTTGATAGGCAGGTCCCAATAAGCACGGGGCCCGATATTAGCCCTTTTGGCTAGGGTTGATAGGTGTTTTCCCCTATTTTAGGGGTAAAATCCGGTTCCGCTTTTTATAGTTTCGGGAAAAATCCTAATTTTACATACTCGCACCCATGGCTGGATGCCCCTTCGCGAATGCTTCACTTTGATACCTCACTCGACCCAATCGGACCATGCAGCGTATTTGAAGTCTGGGGACTACATTTTCTCCGCGGAAGCTTTCTTCCGCGACCGCAATACCGCCAGACCGCATCACCGCGAAAGAATACATGCCCAGGGGCCCTTTGCCGGAACTATCCGTGACATCTTCGGGTACCTCCGTGACATCTTCGGGCACCTCCTTGTCTCTTCGGTGACCTCCGTGACATCTTCGGTCACCTCCGTGTCTCTTCGGTCACCGAAGATGTCTCTATTTTACAGGTAAAGTCCGTATTCCGCTTTTTATAGTTTCGGGAAAAAATCCTAATTTTACATGCACCCACCCCATTGACTTGATAGGCAGGCCCCAATAAGTCCGGGGACCGATATTAGCCCTTTTGGCTAGGGTTGATAGGTGTTTTCCCCTATTTTAGGGGTAAAGTCCGTATTCCGCTTTTTATATTTTCAGGACAAAATCCTAATTTTACATGCATCCACCCCGTTGACTTGATAGGCAGGTCCCAATAAGCACGGGGCCCGATATTAGCCCTTTTGGCTGGGGTTGATATGTGTTTTCCCCTATTTAGTGGTAAAGTCCGCATTCCGCTTTTTATAGTTTCGGGAAAAAATCCTAATTTTACATGCACCCACCCCATTGACTTGATAGGCAGGTCCCAATACGTCCGGGGACCGATATTAGCCCTTTTGGCTAGGGTTGATAGGTGTTTTCCCCTATTTTAGGGGTAAAGTCCGTATTCCGCTTTTTATATTTTCAGGAAAAAATCCTAATTTTACATGCATCCACCCCGTTGACTTGATAGGCAGGTCCCAATAAGCACGGGGTCCGATATTAGCCCTTTTGGCTGGGGTTCATATGTGTTTTCCCCTATTTTAGGGGTGAAGTCCGTGTTCCGCTTTTTATAGTTTCGGGAAAAATCCTAATTTTACATACACCCACCCATGTCTGGATGCGCCTTCGCGAATGCTTCACTTTGATACCTCACTCGACCCAATCGGACCATGCAGCGTATTTGAAGTCTGGTGACTACTTTTTCTCCGCGGAAGCTTTCTTCCGCGACCGCAATACCGCCAGACCGCATCAGCGCGAAAGAATACATGCCCAGGGGCCCTTTGCACGAACTATCCGTGACATCTTCGGGTACCTCCGTGACATCTTCGGGCACCTCCTTGTCTCTTCGGTGACCTCCGTGACATCTTCGGTCACCTCCGTGTCTCTTCGGTCACCGAAGATGTCTCTATTTTACAGGTAAAGTCCGTATTCCGCTTTTTATAGTTTCGGGAAAAAAATCCTAATTTTACATGCACCCACCCCATTGACTTGATAGGCAGGTCCCAATAAGTCCGGGGACCGATATTTGCCATTTTGGCTAGGGTTGATAGGTGTTTTCCCCTATTTTAGGGGTAAAGACCGTATTCCGCTTTTTATACTTTCAGGAAAAAATCCTAATTTTACATGCATCCACCCCGTTGACTTGATAGGCAGGTCCCAATAAGCACGGGGCCCGATATTAGCCCTTTTGGCTGAGGTTGATAGGAGTTTTCCCCTATTTTAGGGGTAAAGTCCGTATTCCGCTTTTTATATTTTCGGGAAAAAATCCTAATTTTACATGCACCCACCCCATTGACTTGATAGGTAGGTCCCAATAAGCCCGGGGACCGATATTAGCCCTTTTGTTTAGGGTTGATAGGTGTTTTCCCCTATTTTAGGGGTAAAGTCCGTGTTCCGCTTTTTATAGTTTCGGGAAAAATCCTAATTTTACATACACCCACCCATGACTGGATGCCCCTTCACGAATGCTTCACTCGAGTTAAGCTCACAGAGTCATATGCAAATGTCGCTTCCGAGCTCTGAGCTCCACAGGCTTTGAGCTCCAAGAGCTCCGATCCAAGGGCTCTGCCACACGGTAGCTCCCACCACCACCACCGGGCGTTGACGCGCTGTCAACGCCCGGTGGTGGCGGTGGTGGTGGTGGTGGAATGTGGTGGTGGTGGTGTGTGTGTTTGTGTGGTGCTAGTGTGTGGTGGTGGTGTTGGTGGTGATGTCTGTACATATAAGAATGAACATGTGTCCCTCATCAGTCCTTCTGTATTGGTCGACAGATCAACATGTCGTGTACGTGTACGTTCTGTCAGAGAACCTTCTCTCGTCGCGATAGTATGCTCAGGCACATTCAAGGCAAACACAACCAAGAGACACCGCCGAGTCCCGCTATAGGTCCAACAAGTGCAGTAGAGCATCCCTATACGATGACGGTGAGCGGCCCTACGGCATGTGGAATGACGTCCTGGGTGATGAAGTTCTTAGAGGAAAGTGTGGCAACCCCAGCTCCGACACGTGTTGTTTGGTGTTGCAGCCAATGGCAGCCCGCCTACGAAACTACGCGATTACAGAATGTGAGTTTCGTCCCAGGGATTCCTCACGACATAGACGAATCGTATTACTTTGATCCCGACCAGACCAACGTGGTAGTGCTAGATGATCTGATGAGTGCGGCCAAGGACAATTCACACGTTGCCGACTTGTTTACTAAAGGATCCCATCATAGGAATCTGTCCGTCATCTATTTGACCCAGAATCTCTTTCTTCAAGGGAGGCGTCCAGAGATATTGCCTTGAACTGCCAATACTTTGTGTTGTTCTCCAATCCCATTGACAGAGCACAAATCCATGTGTTTGGTAGTCGAATTTATCCTCAGAACATCGACCATTTCAAGGGGCAACAAGTCGTCCGTACGGCTACCTATTCGTAGATTTAAAAGCCCATACCCCCGAAGATCGCCGGCTGACGACCCACCTGCTACCCGGCAAGGGATCACCGCAACGTCATATACTGTAAAACATGTTTCTTTCGCGTGCATGAAACTTTCGCGATTTTCGCGATTGGAATAAATCGCGAAAGTTTCATGCACGCGAAAGAAACATGTTCATATGACAATGGCGAAGACAAGAACGCAACAACAACGACAGAGAAAGGACATGAGAGCAATTGTTTTCGACATTTGCACAGCTTTAATGGTCTCACCACCTAAGCTCTAATCAGAAGCGACTGTTTAAAGCACCGGATACAGTTTAATATATGAGTATACTAGTACAATTAATTCTGCTGAATTAGTCCTAAGACTTGCATACGGTAATTCCCCTAATAATTCGATCACTGGAAGTGCAGCAAAAATGGCTTATATTTGGCAATATTCTTCATGGTACCATGCTTTAAAGTGTCATATTTTGTCATTATATGACTTTTCTTCAATTTGAATGAAGAAGGGGAATGTTACTTTTTCTCTTTGTTTGAAGAACAGCGTTGAAAAGTGAACTTCCTGTGATTGAATTATTAGGGGAATTACCGTATGTGAAGCAAGTGTAATACTAGAATCGATCGTCAATGTCCTCGTATGCCGCCTTGATGCCGGCAGTTTGGAACCCCTGTAGGATAGCAGACGTGTTGTTTCTGAGTTGTTCGTGAGCCTTCACCATCCACATCGCGTGTTTAGGTTTCAATGTGGAAAGTTTCAAGTCAACTTTGATATCCTATACAGATTTTCCACTTTTCAGCCCTTCCAAAACAAGGTCTCCGTACCACGCGATGAACTGGTCTTTCATTCCCGCTGAGATCTAACGGCTGGAGCTCTTCTGTGTGGTATTTATTTAATCTAGCGGAGTTTAAATGACAACTACCTGCATAATATCTCGCGATATAGGGTGTGTTTACCTACGGGAATTCCTTTCAAGTCTGAAACAGCGGGATTGAAATAATCTGCCCCAACAGTCAGAAAGGAAACCTCTGTTTGAATACCAGTAACTGTATCTTCATACAGCTAACGCCGCCTCTCGTTAGACTCGTGTTGATACTGCGAAACGACCACACTGAGCGCACCCACATGAGAACACACGTGGCTTTGCCGATTTTGCCGCCACCGGTATGTATTTCCCATTTAAATTTTTCTGGCACAGAGAGAATCGCGAAAGTTTCATGTCGCGAATTTTTTAAAATTGAAAAATCGCGAAAGTTTCATGTCGCGAAAGTTTCATGTTTTACAGTACCCCGACACCATCCACCGAGTCCACATCTGATAGAGCAGCAGCAGCAACCCACCCGCATACAGCGGGGCCCCTTCATACCATCAGTCCCGGAATATCACCCAACCGTGAAGAACCAACTCAAACCCGTACAAGGGAATGAACATAATGTGAACTCGAGGCTATGGAAGGATTTGTTCAAAGAAAGTATGAACGCCGAGATGGGCAAGACGTTGAGGGTCACAGAAAACAAGTTTAAACGCAAAGGGTATTCGAAAGAGGAAGCCGCAATTTTAGCCCATAACAGATTGGCAACCAGACTACGACGGGCTTTACGTCAGCGGTATGTCGACCTCGTGACCCATATGAAATTGTTGGATAAGGAACCAGTCCATGTGGATATTGAAAGAACAGCGTCGATGTTGAAAACCTCGGGCATGAACTAGAAAGCGCCGTATGTCAGAGCAATAGCACAAAAGAAACATTTGTTCGAACGCATCATGAAACGACGTTAAAGCGTTTAGAAAGTGTGTTAAGGCGTTGAGACGGGCGTTAAGGCGTAACGACGGGCGTTGACGGGCGTCACTGCATTTCGATGAATTGGTGTCAATTCCATGGAAATCAGAGCTTCTGAGCTAATTCACCAGGGCGTTGAAGCGTTAAGCTAAGCGTTGATGGGCGTTACTGCCTATAAAAGCAAACGTATTTCTAAAAACACGCACAGTCGACGTTCAGCCGTCAACATGGCTTATACTTGCTCTGAGTGCGAACGCACGTTCACCAGACATTACGATATGATGCGACACCAGAAAAATATACAAGGGATTGAAGACTCTGAGGAGTCCGTTGAGGCGGATGCTGATACAGAGACTGCTGAGAGTGTATCGACTGATACCGAAACAGAGATTGCTGAGAGTCTATCTAGTGATACGGAGAGCTTGACCTCAGATAGTCAGGCTACGTCCGTGGAAAGTGAGGCAGAACCTATTTTCTGGGATCGTATTGTGACAGCAGCTATCAATACTTACGCTGCAGCGATCGAGGATGCCGGAGAGGATAATTTACAACAGGCGTACACCCAAATGCGCCCCCGCATCAGGAAAACAGCCATGGCGATCTATGAACAGTATACCTTACTACCGCTTGAAATGAAAGGCGACCCCACGCACAGGTCCATCATGAAGACCAAGCGTCACTTGGAAGAGGCTATGGGGCTACCACCCACCGAGGCCCTAGAAAATGCGATCAGAATGCGCAAACAACTGTTTCAGGGCATGCTGCCCGAAGAATATCCAGGCCTGCCCGACGACGCTTAGGTCACACCGAGCAAAGATGGAACTTTCTGAAATGGCAACTTCTGATTGGACAAGAATCTAACGGACAGGAACGAATAGGACAGATGCAAATGGTGGCGTCTGATTGGGCAAGAGTCTTTTTGAGTTGTAAACATACCCAACGCGGCTTCCCCAGCGTGGGTATGATGTAACATTGGGGAAAATAAACTATATGAAAAAAAAAACTCTCCTTGTTGTTGTTCTCTCTCCGGTCTATATCATGGCGTCAAGGCGTTATGTTAGAGCGTTAAGGCGTAATGGGGCTCGCCTAAACCCTAACACGTCTATGTCCACACCCTTTTCCCAGAATTCCCTGTCTGCCCATGCGCAGACTGTTGACAACGGCCGAGACCCTAGTCCAATCGGATGCCCCCTCACATAGGCTTCACATTGATACCTCACTCAACTCCATCGGCTCATTAGTGGCTCACCTAGATCACAAAACGTCTATTTTCATACACTTTGTCTATTGTGCATGCGCATAATGACGATATTCCGACCCCACATCTACCCAGTGGGATGCCCCCTCACATAGGCTTAACGTTGATACCTCATACGACTCCATCGACAAACTAGTGGCCCACCTAGACCCCAAAACGTCTATTTCCATACCCTTGGTCTACCGCGCATGCGCAGAATGACGATATTTCAACCCCATCAGATGCCCCTTCACGAATGCTTCACATTGATACCTCATACAACCCAATCGGTACGCTAGGGACCCCTCTCGCCCCTGAAGATTGCCGGAGAATTTGATCACCGACGACATTGTGGGGAAAACCCACTGATCTACGTGACATCTTCGGGTACCTCCGCGACATATTCGGGCACCTCCGTGTCTCTTCGGTGACCTCCGTGACATCTTCGGTCATCTCCGTGTCTCTTCGGTCACCGAAGATGTCTCTATTTTAGGGGTAAAGTCCGTATTCCGCTTTTTATATTTTCGGGGGAAATCCTAATTTTACATGCACCCACCCCATTGACTCGATAGGCAGGTCCCAATAAGCACGGGGCCCGATATTAGCCCTTTTGGCTAGGGTTGCTAGGTGTTTTCCCCTATTTTAGGGGTAAAGTCCGTATTCCGCTTTTTATATTTTCGGGAAAAAATCGTAATTTTACATGCACCCACCCCATCGACTTGATAGGCAGGTCCCAATAAGCCCGGGGACCGATATTAGCCCTTTTGCCTAGGGTTGATAGGTGTTTTCCCCTATTTTAGGGGTAAAGTCCGTGTTCCGCTTTTTATAGTTTAGGGAAAAATCCTAATTTTACATACACCCACCCATGACTGGATGCCCCTTCACGAATGCTTCACTTTGATACCTCACTCGACCAAATCGAACCATGCAGCGTATTTGAAGTCTGGGGACTACTTTTTCTCCGCGAAAGCTTTCTTCCGCGACCGCATTACCGCCAGACCGCATCACCGGGAAAGAATACATGCCCAGGGGCCCTTTGCCGGAACTATAGTGACCCAGAGTTACCTCCCCATAGATTGGAACTCTTCTGTGTTGGAGGTAGTTTTTGGTCTCTTGAGAAACAACGCCACCTGTCGCCACCAAGAGTTATCTCCCCCGGCAAAATAAGGGTTTAAATACGCTTTGTATACTACTGGGGCTGATAAACATGGGAGTTTCATTAAAGTAGGGTAGTATAATAAATACGTGGGTACACTAATCATAACCCCCAACGGAACTTCCGGCGTCGATGCGTTAAAGCGTTTGACACTCGCACTTAAAGCGTTGAAGCGTTTTTGACGCTGAACGTTGACGGGCATCTGAACGTTCCAACGATCCAGGTCCCAAAAATAGAGAAGGAAGATTGGACCTGAAGCGTTGGAATATTCAGACATCTGGCATCAATCGTGGTGGTTGTGTGCTTGTTTCAAATGGTGGTTTACGGGCCGCTTGCCGTATACGGATTTCGCGGCCCATCACCATGAGCTTACTCTTATTGGTATTACATCGTTGTTGGTATCTTTATAAGTACTATATTTTAAATCAATAACGAATAGCGGTTGTGTGCATGAATGCTGCTCGCTTTTATAGCGCTCAAAACATCTATTTTTAGAAATGAGAAAATCCAAGACTGCGTCCTGATTGGCTAAGGCCTCAATGCCAATAACCAATGAGAACAGCGGGATGACATCTGCCCAGACATGTCTGGTGTATCTTCACAAGTCCAAGTAAATCGTGAATCGTCGCACAGGGTTTATCTGGACATTTTTGGTGATTCGATTGAGTTTATGAGTCGTTGCCTTGAGTCGTTGCCTCAATCTCGAACATTTCATTCCCCGAGGTTATTTTGAATTAGCATGTCGGTATCCAAAGCCGGCGGTTGTTGCTTTGACTTTCGATGTCGATCTCAGCCGGACATCAAAGTTATGCCAGCGATGTCACATCTCAAACCGTGCAGTGGATTGGCGTAATGAGCCAGCTGAGCCTGTTCACTAATATGTTTATTTTTATCCAGAACTACCGTGAGCAATTAACCAAGGCAGGGTTTAGACAACCTAACAAATCGATCGATACACTGGCTCCCGAGGATGGCCTAGTTGGTCACATGCCTCGCATGCGCCACACCTCTTATACGACACTATTCGCGTTTTTTATTCCACTCTTCGTACCCGAAGTGACATCATAACCCTTCCACGTGCGAAGTTACGTTTGATACGTCAGTTAAAATCAAAAAACGAAAAACGGTCAAGTCGAGGCAATTTTCAATATTTGATTTCCATTTTTGTGTAAAGCAAAACGAAAAACGAAAATTGAAAATTGACCGTCAAATTTCAATTTTGGTTTTTTGTTTTTGTAATCCCAAAATCAAAAATTGAAAATTGACGGTCAAATTTCAATTTTTGATTTTGAGATCACAAAAACAAAAAAACGAAAATTGAAAATTGAAGGTCAAATTTCAATTTTTGATTTTGAGAAACCAAAAACGAAAATTGAACTGTGCAAGGTTACACGGACCAATTACAAAGGGACAGCTAAATCGAGATCAAGATGCGAGTATCCTTGGGACATTACGTGTGAGAGCGTGAGTTTAATCATGAACGCAGTCCGAACGCCTGACTTCTTATATTGTACGGCTAAATATACCGGTAAGTAAGTATCGCTGAGCATTCCCTTTGAACCACCTTCGATGATATTTCATCGAGCTTCGAAAATCGAAAATCATGCTGCTTTTCAGTTATTTCAAATGTAATCTTGATTAATTAATATCATTTATATTCCAAGTGTGCGAGTGAGTGCTATCAAGTTTACATCAAGGCAGAGTCAGGCGAGGCAATTGTTGATCACATATATTTTCCCGAACCGATGAAATGGAGATCATTAATTGTCTGTTACCAGAGAACAGTAATTAGTGACGTGCGGAGGATGAAATCACGATTGTAACCACATCAAGGCTCACTATGCGGTGTACGATATCGCGTATCATATAATTGGCAAAATAAGTCTGTCTCCATCTGCACATTGATATATTACCATTTGCCGTTCCAAGCAAAGGACCAATGTTTGAAGTACAGCAGGCAAATAATTATTGCGGTCACATTTTCCGTATGATTTTATTTTAGATGACCCTGTTTATATTAACAGATCAATTACGTCAGAGAGAAAGAACAATGTCTGCTGTGTTCCTTATTTATATCATGTTTACATGGCTTTGAAGATATGCACCGGCGTCAATCCTTTTAGAATAAGAAAGGGATTGGAATGTTCATTCCATCGCAATAAAGACATTTTTGACAGTATGCTGCTCTTGTTCGTTACTACGGTTCTTAGTCGAGCGTGGTCTTTCAGCAGAAGCCGTTTGTCTTTTGTTGTCGAATGTTTAGTCCCATCCAAGTGATGTTCATTTACACCGCATTCGTTCATTGAGTTGGCCAGACAATGAAACACTCAAATCAGCCGGCACGGCATGTAGTGCGACGTCAAATTTAACTCAGCAGCCTTCTCAAAGAATGAGTGTATGACGGTATGATTGTTGTGTGTCAAGCCGCAATCAGAAAACAAATTTACTCGAAGTGCTGTCAATTGTTGCGTTTTATAGTATTCTGTTGTCTGTTTAAATACATTACAGTGTAGAATGGCAACGGAGGAATGCTGAACAAAGTCTTTGCTGCCTTGAGATGAACATTCGACGATGTGTCTAAAAGTAAACACCTACCACTGAAAGCCCACGCTCAAATACGAATCGTAATATTGCCAATGTTTTATATTACATGCAGTACCGTAGACAAAAAAAATCGGTATTTCGTCTTTCTAAACCAAAATTACCTTTTACTAACGAATAAGACCTCAATTGATCATGGAACATGGCAAAAAGGGTAATTCCTTACAGCTTAAAACAATTGCAACCAATATTTTTTTTTATCCGGAGAATAAAATCTCTTTATCAGTATATATCATTACACAGTATATACCGGCTTGCTGAAACCAATGCCCGATGGCCTAACTATACTATGAAATTGAATTGTACTTACTAAATGTCATGGAACGAGTGCAACTTCCCAATATTACCTCTCCTTCCAATTGATAATATATATTATATATGCCCTTGGTATATTCAGTATGAAATGGGCTATTCTCCTCATTACATGATAAATATACAAGAAATCTCCTTGAATGTAAACTATTTTAGAAACGAAAGCAGTTAACTTTGACGGTGATTTTAATCAAAATGGGCTGATCGGACAGATGTTCATTGCAATTTTTCGCTTGACGAGGAGGAGAGACAAGGAAAAGAACTACAATATAACGCTTTTCTTTCCGGATCTCTATAAAGGTTTCCACCGCGATGTAAAGGTTTCCACCGCGATTTAAAGGTTTCCACCGCGGTGTAAAGGTTTCCACCGCGGGCTAAAGGTTTACACCGCGGTATAAAGGCTTTCTCTGCGGTGTAAACGTTTCCACAGCGGTGTAAAGGTTTTCACCGCGGTGTAAAGGTTTTCTTCGCGGTGTAAAGGTTTATACCGCGGTGTAAAGGTTTTCTCCGCGGTGTAAACGTTTACACCGTGCTGTAAACGTTTCCACCGCGGTGCAAAGGTTTTCTCCGCGGTGTAAACATTTACACCGTGGTGTAAACGTTTCCACCGCGGTGCAAAGGTTTCCACCGCGGAGAAAACCTTTACACCGCGGTGTAAAGGTTTCCAAGAGTTTTCTTTGGTTTTCGGTGAATATATAATACAGATATTTCTAACAACGTTACTAGAAATTACAGAAATGTAAAGAAATTATGTTATAAACTAGAATCTCTTTGTAGAAAATAGGCGAAAAATTGAGAAAATACACAAGAAAATGAGGAAAAGTAATAAGAAAAACGTAGAAACTATTTTAAAAAGTCGATGTTCCTTATGGGCCACCGTACTTGGGGCACTTTCATCCGCAAAAAGGCAAATATTTGAAGAAAAACGAGGAAAATCTTTTTAGTCACATCCTCATGACCTGCATTTTGAATTTACTCATGGTCTTCTGCTTGGCCAAGGGGCATTGCCGTCATTCACATCCGTCTGTTACCGCCAAATCTGCAGAACCACTGAATAAATTTTGAATAGCTTTTATTCATCTCGTTAATGAGTCACCTCGAACCAAATTGTATGGATTTATACCCCTTTTCCGATAATGTTATCTCTGATTTTGTGATACAGCCGAGGCGACTCAAGCTGAAACTTTACAGCCCATTATATTGGGGTCGTTTTTAACCTAGTTGTATATCTCTCCAAGCAGAAGACCAGGAGTAAATTCGGAATGAAGACCATGAAGGTGTGACTAAACAATTGGATTTTCTTGCTTAAAAGAGACTTTTTAAGCTTGAAAGTGCCCAAAAGTCACATATAATTATTTCCTTATTGATTGTCTAGTCTATGACGAATTTACCCTGAAGATTTCCTAGATCTTCTTGCGAATTGACTTTTCTCAGTACTTGTTTTGCTTGGAAAATTATACCTCTGTCATTTAATATGGCCGATGGCGCCAATGGTCTTGTTCTTGGTGAGGGTCAGCCGATCAACGAGTACTGTAAATTTAACTTTTTCTCGCTTTGACCACTCAATAACACACTGTTCCAATCAGGGCTACCTTCTGGTCGGCCTTCAGGTTTATTCTTCGTCATTCACTTTATCAAGATTACCAGTTCGACGATTCACAAGCACAACTATATCCTTTAGACGTGTATAAGTTCCAGTCAAATTCCTTGACAGCATTAGAGTAATAAAAAATATTTTGGTGGCTGTAGATTTATTTTACTTATATGAGTTTTGTGAACTTAAAATAGTTTGGTACAGCTTTGCGTAACTCTGGATCATTCAAGATTCGTGGTAAATTAACTATGTCCAGAAGATTCATTGCATATCCTCTGGGAAAGTTGTCTGATCGAAATCGCTCCTTTTCATTCCAATGACGTCGAATAGGCTGGGATAAGCCGAGGTAATGCGAGGTACATTTCGGGGTATGTCTCGTATTGTGTATGGATGGATCCATCAACATACATCTAGATACTGGTCAGAATGAAATGGCGGAAGTTGAAGGGGTTGGCTTTATAGTCCTTAATCGCTGCTTTCGATATGGCAAATCCAATCATCAAACTGGAAAGGGGTATGGGCTGAAACAGATGATTCCAATTGTGCATAACCTGTCCAGTCGATATGGTAGAGATCCATACTTCTTTCTCGGTGGATGGATATTTCGCGGAGGTTCTAGTAAAGCGGGGTTTTACCCTGTATAATACCAGTATTTAATCGAAATTTGTGAAGTAAATATCGCCTACAACAAGTTTATACGCTGGCTTTTCCTCGGCTTAGATGAAGGTAAACGAGCTCTGTTGAGTAGGTAGCGATCGTGTTCGCGTACATCTTATTGTTACGTTGGAAGCTAAGTATTTTTCGTATCTTCTGCGAAATTCCCCCTTGTTCGAATGTGTGCCTCGTATGAGATGTTAAACATAATGGTAGTCACCATGCACAGTGACATTTACTTGCGACAACATTGGTTAATATAGCAGAAACCTCTTAATTGCATACCCTAAATCCCGGAATAATTTATGCTTCTATTCATACTACCCCTTTCACAAACTTTAGGTATGGACAAATGATGGATTTGTCAGTTAACGACCCATTCGATTAAGCATAATTTTCAATTAAGCAGTATTTTATAATTGGATTTTACTGTAATAGGTGTATGAGACATCATTTGTCTTTTTCTAAGAGGAAAGTTCCATCATTTCGCATCAATTTGACTTCGTCTACTACATCTAAGATCTGTATAATCTAGATCGCCATCTGTAAATTGTGAATATGGCCTAACCTGTATATAATATATCCGTTTCACTGTGGTTTGTTTTGGAGGAAGGTTGGAAAGAGTTAATTCTCTGTTGATATTCCTCAAATTCAGATAAATCCATGATTATGAGATGAAGAATTGTCGCTTCAAATGAAGTGTTACCATCGAAGGCTGTGTGAGGAATGAAGCTGGTTCGCCTCATTCATTATATATATTTCGAAATGGCGGAAATGGATGGGGTTTTGTGTGGAAACAAGTGGATTGAATTTGTGCTGCGAACGATTATATAGGTGTGTTGATGATCTGATGACAACTGATGATCGGACGACTGAACCCATATACGTTCCTTTTTTACTTTTAATTTCAGATTTATTTCCCCAATAGTTTTTGTTTTGACACCAAAGCGAGCTATGATGCATAGCCACTGATGATAGTTCAATACAACACTTTTCCATTCAATCCGTTTGTCTTTACACCGATAGACATGCAGAAATTTTCAAACTCCGATCTACGGGTATCTGTTGCATTGACTTACACAAGGTTGTATTTGATTTAGTCGTAAAAAATGAAGTGTTCTGTGTCATATTGATTTTTAGGATGACGTAGTTTAAACCAGCTAATATAAGATATGGCATACATAGTCTACTCACGTAAGGGGGTTAAATATGGTTGTTCTTCTCTAATTCCGGGGTGTCAACAATACTTAATGGTTATTTGATGTCCTGCGGATACATGCGATAGGTGTGTTACTTTAAGCAGAAATTTCCCACTCTATTCTCTTTCGCTACAATTGTTGACTTGTAGAAATCTATCTAATTGGCATTTTACCGCAAACCTGGAAAACATAAAAAGGCATTTTATCTATACCGATTTGAATTAACGATCTTCCGCTCTCCAATGTTTTTGATAAATGCGTTCCATCTCCTATAGTCTGGTACATTGGCACAAAGATTGTGACCTGCTGAAACACACCACCGAACTTGGCATACTTATCTCTGGCGTATATAAAACGAAATCAGGAGAGATTCCACCGAATATTATGCTTCAAATGCTCTCAGACAACCCCGTAGAAGCTCATGTGGGACAAATGTTTTCATTTTTTTGGGACATAAATGGAAAGTCCACTACTTCTGATGTTCAGTCTTAAATCAAAATATTCCTGTATCGTTAGTCGACAATAGAAGCAGCATAGATTGCTCAACATATATCGCTTTGGAACAAGTAATTATATCCGTCGTCAATCGCCGTTGATACAGTTGCGAGTATACAGGGCCAGCTACTCGGAGAGATCATTTGAAAAGAGAAACTCCCTCTTCGATATGATTCCGTGCCGGACGTTTACTTGCTTCGTGAACATTTCCTCGGTTGATTCACCCGTGGAGCATGATCCAGAGGCACCCAGATGTGGAGAGAATCTTCAACACCGTTGGGGATTATTGTCCTGTCTCGGATAGAGATAGGAACCAAGAGGGCGTAATTACTGTGGTCTGTAGAACTATCAAACCTTCATCGCTGTAAGACGATATACGTTCAGGAAGGAATCTGCCCAACCTGTAACAATCTGGGTCATCTATATGCGGTAAGACTGACCCCGGGATCGTGTGTATCCATTTTCAACCTACTTTCGGCAACTGCAAGAGGGAATTTCTAGAATTCAATAACACGTGACTTCGTCAGCCAATCAGCTAAAGGCTACCGACGTAACCCTAACGTAACTCGCCATTTTCGAGTCATGTGATGTCCTACTTGCTCAAAATTACAGATCCACCACACCTCTTCAATGATACGAAAGTTATTCATACCTATATATTTTGTGAGCCCAGTCAATATTTGTTTCAGAAGTGGTATGAAAACCTGTAATTTATCAGATTTCTCGAGTCTGTTCTTCGCCGGATGAAGGCCGAACAGAATCCGGTAAAGTACCGGATATCGCTCCGCGATAATGGAGACACACGATTCGCAAGTCATCTTATGGATGGCGAAATGTACGCAAATGGAATCTGCCGTAAGCAACAAGCAACATTATCCCGACGCAGTGAAAGTCACCAGATGACTGTGAGAAATCGCTGATATCATTACAAATCGCTATCCCAATGTGTGAGAGCGTGAGTTAGATTTACCATCGCGTTCAGCTATATTTCAACCATATTTAATTGTATTGTTTTAACATAAAATCTTTCTGGGGTAACTATTCTAACACTGCTTCGCTCAGTGTTCAGACGCCTCGCCTCCTTCCCATCCGGGTCCACCTCACGCATACCTGCAACCTACACTACCGTGGAGATGACTCAGCTTACCAGCCAGCGAAAACTTCTTTCCGTGTCGCAGACGGAACAGGACTCCACTTGTATCACTTTTATCCCGAAACACACTCAGTCCCCCCGAACCGATGCAGTTGCCAGTACACGTATAAACCAGCGTCCTGATGGTTCTACTGCAAGCTGTGTCCGCAAGGGTGCGCGCGAATTAAGTCGTGCAAATTAAATCATTTTCTTCAAATCTCTTGGGTTTGGGTCTGCTCCCAAGTAAGACAAAGGATATTCTGTGATGCAGATTTAATATATACTGATATGTATCATCAGATCCAGGTGCTGTGTTGCTGCAGTAATGTGCGGTAATGTTACGCCATAATTAAGGACTCTGATTCGGGCGGGTTCCTATTGCTTCAATGCATTTTGCTGGGAAGTAGCAGGAACTTGATAATGTGGTGTCTAGCACTGTAATATCAGTCGTCTTCATTGGACCAATGCAAAGTGAAACGACCTGTCTGTGTCTTGTTTTCCTGTCTGTCCTCACTGTAGGGTAGATGGCGGGTGCCTGATTCCATGTTGCTTCAATCATTCGCTTCTTTGAAGCAACAGAAACCTAAATCAGTTGGTTCGTCGTGCTATGAATGAAATATTGTTGAAAGCGATGTTAAACCGAATTCACTCACTCACTCTGATTCAGTTGGCGACGACCTGGTTATATAATCTATATCAATATGATGGCTGGCTTGGAAGTTTTCAAACCCAGAATGTGGTATAGTTTCTCTGTAATCCGTGTCATTCTGAGAATCATGTTTATGTATACACAAAAACGATAAAACTGATTAATATAGTTTATTATCCCATCTCGCATAGCACAAACCCATATAACAATCCCGTATGTGAGGGCCACTTGAAACAACCGACCAATCAAACTATCTTTCCAGAATGGAGATAGAACAAGGTTCAGGTGGAAATTTATCCACAACAAAATTCTCATTGCCAGGTTAATTGTTCTTGCCAGGTGGACCTCCATGCTCTTTAAGCTAATCTGATAAACGAACTCAATACCATGTTTTTGTGGAATAAAAACTGGCCATGGCTTTATTAACGCAAGCGACAAGATTGCCAAAATTTCATAACTGGCATACGATCAGACAATATACATCAATTGTATAAACTACGCGTCAGAAAAATGGCATAAACGATCTGACAATATACATCAATTGTATAAACTACGCGTCAGAAATAGAAGGCAACATGCTAGCCAAGTAGGACACCCCCAATGGACCCTCATGGTGACATAACGGCGCTGGAGTACTTGTGTCACACTAGCTCCCTTGGTGACAAGGGGGTCTAGTTATACATGCATGATACGCGCCTTAACAGCCTGCCAGATGAAACTGAATGCCACACAAGTGGTTACTTGAATCTTGAATTGCTGCTAATGCCATGACAAATACACATGAATGATTACAAATTAAATTTATCGTAATATATATGTGATTAAAATCAGAAAACTACAGTATTCTACATTTATTATAGTCCCAGGATAGTCAGGTTAGATATATACTAGAAATAGGGATGGGTTGTGAAACTGGGTGGGATTTAAAACCAAATACATACAAATTACTGGTAAAAGCAATTACTCCGGTGTGTGCGTGTCTCCTGCTATGGCTTCCCCGTCCAAGTGAACTGTGCGGGCCTCGTGGTCCCGCTTACATCAACGCATGCAGGGAAGCAACCAATCATCGACAGAATGGACTTACAGTGGCTCATCTCCTGTCGTCGTGGTCAAAGGGAGATCAGGCGATTTGCACAATTAACGATTATCTCCCTTGCATTGCACAATGATTTATCAAATGTATCCTTACAATACAGAATTACAACTATTGCTCGCATCCTAATAATGAAAATTAATGATAAGGCATTAATTTGATTTATTATCCCATCTCGCATAGCACAAACCCATATAACAATCCCGTATGTGAGGGCCACTTGAAACAACCGACCAATCAAACTATCTTTCCAGAATGGAGATAGAACAAGGTTCAGGTGGAAATTTATCCACAACAAAATTCTCATTGCCAGGTCAATTGTTCTTGCCAGGTGGACCTCCATGCTCTTTAAGCTAATCTGATAAAACGAACTCAATACCATGTTTTTGTGGAATAAAAACTGGCCATGGCTTTATTAACGCAAGCGACAAGATTGCCAAAATTTCATAACTGGCATACGATCAGACAATATACATCAATTGTATAAACTACGCGTCAGAAAAATGGCATAAACGATCTGACAATATACATCAATTGTATAAACTACGCGTCAGAAATAGAAGGCAACATGCTAGCCAAGTAGGACACCCCCAATGGACCCTCATGGTGACATAACGGCGCTGGAGTACTTGTCACACTAGCTCCCTTGGTGACAAGGGGGTCTAGTTATACATGCATGATACGCGCCTTAACAGCCTGCCAGATGAAATTGAATGCCACACAAGCATCTCAATAGAGGCTTGCCCCAAACCTTGTCACTGCAACATATAAAAACCATGGCTCGCTCACTATATTTTGGAATTCAGCCAAATAATATGCACTGTAGATTCACCGGAATTATCAATAACCAGTAGGGGGAAAGTATCGCACATCCCTGAGAATAAGCTCCTCAAGGGCCCCCTCTAAATCGTTCAATAGAAAATCGCATCCAATTTCTGATATATGCACGCCATCTGGCCTGAAAAGGGGGGACATATCTGCTCGAATATCAGGGTGGCAGATAACAAACCCACCCATGTGCCATAACTTGTTTCCTACGGCACGATTAACACGTCGGCGGGCAATTTCTACTTTGGATGCATCCTGAGCATTGGGCCAAGAGCGCCTGGGCAACATATGAGAAAAACCTACTTTACATCGGGGGAGCAGCTCTTGTACATGGCGGAGATCCTTCACCATTGTATGCAAAAGAGGGCAACTATTGACCCAAGAGATGTCGTTGGCACCAGCATGAACAATAATTATATCTGGGGTGGCATGATACTTTAACTTAATGTTTATAAGTTTAAGTACGCCATCCCAGCACATTCCCCGAATCCCCTCCCAGTGGATATTAATGCCATGACGCTGAAGGCCCAGATTTGACCCGCTGGATTTTCTGGTGGCTCGCCGCTGAGCCCAGTATATGATGCTAGAGCCCACAAGCCATACTGTTAGGTCCCTTCTTCTGCTGGCAGCTATAAAGACTCAAAAAGACATGAATAATTTCAGATCCAGTCAGGCCCCCTGACCCGAGATGTGCTGCAAATTTAGCATAAGACAGCGACTCAGATCAGCTGGCCTGCTTACCTACTTAATCTGGTTAAGTACAAAATCAATGTAACTAAATATGCCACATATACATGGTATAACACCAGGCTAATCAATTAAATTGCATGATTACGAATTAGCACAGTGGAAGTCGAATGTATCTCTGATATACAGAGGACTTCCATCTACCAAGAAGCTTTATAGTCTCTGATGGTACGCCCTGGGCATGCGCATGGGATGCATGGCCAATGCGAAACGAATGCGAGGAATAACGTGCTGCGGGGTGATTGATGAATACAAGGGATTTTTTCAAAATGGCGGAAAACTGGTACCGACTCAAGGGAAGGCCATCAAAATGCACTAGGAGCTGACAACCAGGTATATCCCTGCGCAAATGCATATATGCCATAATGTAATGTAGTGGCTGCAGCGTGTTATTGTCAGGAATTATCAAAGTTGTTCCCCGCCCAAGCTGGTCAAAACGGATCTCAAGTAACATAAGCTGCTTGGTGGAATCAATCCTGATATCATCAAGTCCTAATGCCTTTGGGTTATGCCTTGATTTATTGTCGGAAGTTAATTCTCCGACTCGCAGAAATCCACAGAACGCCAACAGATATGCTGCCTGGAACAACCGGGCTTCGTAACTAGATTTACATACATGTGGGAGAGCATTTAAAATAGCAGTTAGAAGTGGCAAAGTAATGGGCAATCGAATGTCATGCTGGGCACCAGCACGCCTGAAGCCATCCATCATCTTCCTGACAATGAAATCTTGCGTAGGATCAGTTAAGTGCAGGAATTTATGTCTACGAGATACCAGCGAGGTATGTACTGGCCGTGGCAGGTGAATATTTCTGCTGCGACAAATAGGCAATATATTGCATAATCACATTAACAGGCACTGGCCATAACTGGGCGATATTCATGTATTCACGAAAATGATGAAGGGAGGTAACTCCAGCTTCATATGCAGCCCACGTACGCGGAGCCAGTGAATTCTGTACTAATTTATTGGTTTCTTCGTCTAAATTCTCCAGAGCCACTCGGGGATGAGGGTTGGTTCTGCGTCTGCCCGTGGAGCCAGTTGACGGAAACGGGGCCACTGAAAACGGGATATTGAATCAGGAATCTGATTATTGATGCCTTCAACATGACGCGTTTTAAAGAGAATGTTGTGCTTTAAACATGCTAGCACCAGCCGGCGAACCAACTTCATAACTCTCGGGGACTTACTCGACTGTTTATTCACAATTTCTACAACTGCCATGTTATCGGAATTGAAAATAATTTTCTTATTCTGGAATTGATCCGCCCAGAGTTCAACTGCAACCACAATAGGGAATAGCTCAAGGAATGTGATATCTTTCGTAATTCCCGAACTATGCCAGCTCTCAGGCCAAGAGCTGTATGCCCAGTGACCATCAAAATAGGCCCCCATCCCATGACTACCGGCTGCATCGGTATACAACTCAAGGTTATTGTTGGACAACCAAAACTGATCAATAAAAACACTCCTCCCATTATACAGCTCAAGAAAGGTCAACCAGGTTATCAAATCAGCTTTTATCTCAGAAGTGACCCTAATGTGATGATGTGGTTTTACCACCCCTATAGTAGCGTCTATTAGGCGCCTACAAAAAGCTCTACCTGGCACAATGGCACGACAAGTGAAATTCAGTAGGCCTATAAGTGACTGAAGCTCCCGTAGCTGTATTTTTTGGCAGCTATGGGCTTGGATCAAACGGTTACGGAGTTCGGATAATTTGTCTTGTGGAATTCTTACCACCATTTCATTGGAGTCCAACTCCAGGCCCAAATATGGCAGACATGTGCACGGCCCTACATTTTTTTCGTCGGCAAGGGGTACCCCTATATCATGACATACTGCCTCTAATGTTTGCACTAAATAATCACAGTTCCTGGAGCCCGCTTCTCCGGCCATGAAAAGATCATCAATATAGTGCTCCATTGTATCAAGGCCTGTCACCTTCTTAACACACCACTCAATAAAAGTGCTAAACCGTTCAAAGGTAGCACATGAGATCGAACATCCCATAGGTAAAACTTTTGAGACGAAATATAGGCCCTGAAACATGAAACCTAATTGATCAAAATCATCTGGATGGACTGGTAGTAAATAGAAAGCAGACTTGATATCAGCTTTGGCCATTAATGCCCCCCTACCCAGGGTCTGAATAATTCTCACTGCATCATCCACTTTAGAGTAGGACACTGAACAAAGGGATGGGGCTATATTATCATTGACTGATGTTCCAGAACCTTTTGGATAAGAGAGGTGTTGAATAAGCCTATACTCCCCAGGAGTTTTCTTAGGTATTAAACCTATAGGGGATATCCTTAAAGTCGGAATCGGACGCTCACTAAATGGGCCAGCTACCCTACCTAACTTTATTTCTTTGTCAATTTTCTTAGCCACCAAATCCTCCGCTAGGTGAAGTGATTTTAAGTTTGGGGCATTAACAGGTTTATGCGGCCCTGTGTAATGCAGAGAAAATCCAAATCGGAATCCATTCTCTAATAATATTTTGTCTTCTTTTTCTGGGTAATCTTGCAACCAAAAACATAATCTATCAATTTTGATAGGTGTATTTGCCAAAGAAAGTAACTCCGTCGGGATACACGAATCAACCTGATCACTCATGAGGCTCCTGAAGGGTAGATTGTTGTCACTTTGTGTGTTAATTAGCTGAAGTGGAGGGACGAAAATTGCCCTTCTTACCGTTCTTGTTAACCGTGCATGTTCTAGCTGCATGCGACCCTGAACATTTCATGCATTTATGGACAAATCTACAATTGTTCCTACTGCAGCCATCACTATTGTAGGCAAAGCAATAACGGTTACCACTACCAGCCCGATTACCTCTATTGGTAACAACAGAGCGGCTGTCAACACTAGTAGCAGGCGGAAGTAGGCAAGTCATCCACAGCTCGCAATCAATAGCCCCCCAGGAAGAATTTGGATGCTTTGACATTCGGAGTCGAAATTGCTGGTCATAGACAGCGAATGCTGCACCGGTCACTCGTGCTGCTAACATTCGGACTATGCTCATATATTTTAGCAACTGACGTGCACGTGATGGATGCTGTTGCAAATAAATGCTACTAAAGATTAAAAAAGCAGATGTCCACTTCTCAATGTTTTCAATCTTTTTAATTTGTATTTTGGGGCGAAGCAAAACCGGTTCACCTTCCTTACCCGCAAGAGCCAATGAACACACTTGCTCGCGTAATTCTTGCGCTGTTTTTAGCAACAGGGGAAGCTCGATGTATTCTCCTGCCCAGATTTTCGCCTGAATAGCATGTGGGACATGCGTCTCTAGATCATCACATGCACTAACTAAAGGGGTCGGCTGTACCGCTAATGCTGGGGCTAATCCCCAACCGCCCAACTCTATCGCACTTGAGGTACCTGCAGACTCAGGCTGTATGCCTATCGTGGCTGTATTTAGAGCTTGCATGCTGGGCGATGGGAGGGGACGGTGAACAGCGTTAATATTACCATCCGAAAACGCAGTCAACCTAGGTGCCAATGCACTACGAGACACGTGCACTGCGGAGCATGACGCGTGAGAGGAGTCGTCATTCTGATTGGACGAAAAAGGGGGCGGTTGCAAGTGCATACCGTGCAAATTGTCACCATGCTGTATTCGATAACTGCTACCAGAATTATAGTTAGTCGGCACCCCAAAACCTTCAGCTAAATTTTGACCATTAAAGTTAACAGTATGAAGGGCTGGGGCCCTATTATTCAGACAATCCATACCTGTACCCATATTACCTGTCACGCTTGTTGTCGAAGCTGAACCGCTGGCACCGGCGGTTGCGATATTACGTGCTGCACTTGTCGATGGAAGCAGATGACTTTGCAGATCCGATTCAAAACCACCAAGATCCGCTGCGGAGGAAGGCGGAGGCGAATTCCCGCTCCTTCCCGAGCTTTTCCCCCGCTTTCCCTTGCTGACTTTGGCCGGCATCTGATACTCGGAATCCACTTGGTCAGTGGGCGCCAATCTTTTTGGCGGCCTTCTCTGCCGGTTCGGTCTGGCTCTCATATTAAACACACACACGGAGAAAGACTAAGTCAAAATTAACAATTTAAAACCAAATTTAAAACCAAATACATACAAATTACTGGTAACAGCAATTACTCCGGTGTGTGCGTGTCTCCTGCTATGGCTTCCCCGTCCAAGTGAACTGTGCGGGCCTCGTGGTCCCGCTTACATCAACGCATGCGGGGAAGCAACCAATCATCGACAGAATGGACTTACAGTGGCTCATCTCCTGTCGTCGTGGTCAAAGGGAGATCAGGCGAGTTGCACAATTAACGATTATCTCCCTTGCATTGTACAATCATTTATCAAATGTATCCTTTCAATACAGAATTACAACTATTGCTCGCATCCTAATAATGAAAATTAATGATAAGGCATTAATTTGATTTATTGACAAAAACAACGATAGAAGCAACAAAGACGTAAATACAGAGGCGTAAGTATAGAGCTCAATAAGTGTGAATATGAGTACAGGAGTCAAAACAATAGTCAAAGCATAAACTGCCTATTGGAAAATAATACCCTCAAATTCAAGTCAAGACAAAATACTTTCACTTGTTCAGGGTACTTTTACAGTTCAATAGTGGTTTCCAATAAGGTACTGATATAAATCACACGGACAGATACAAGACCAACTAAGGCCCCATAAAAAAATGCCTTGTTTCCCATCACTGACTTTTAAAAAAATCGGACGGGCGGTCCTTTTTTATTTTTTATTTTCGGAAGGGCATAGGAATGGTTCAGTTCATTCAGGAATTCACTGATATTAAGATAGTGATAGTCTAATTTGGTCCTGAAATGGTATACAATTAATTTTAAAGTTTGATTTTGTACACGGTCTTGCTAAAGATTGAATAAATACATTGGATAAATCGGCAAAAAGCCCATGGCGTTTGTTTTCCATTCTCACCTCCTGCATACTGCTATATGTGAGGTCATCTCATTTGATTTCGTAGTCGCAAACTCTCCATTCCTATGCAGGTAGACTAAACTCGAAAGATGGTACTGATAAAATCTGAATCATTGTGATTTGAAAGGAAAAAACTGTGGGTGTTTTATTCAAGCAGGAAACAATAAACTGAGCTGTTCTCACGAAATGGAAAACATGACGATCATGAATATTACCTTGGGTATATTCATACCACGAAGTCCACTAGTCATGAAACTATATAATGAGGAATAGAACAACGTAAGTTCTTCAACGGAAAATAAATATCAACTATACATTTATACAGTGACAATGCTGCAGATGTTATGTTCCTGTGTTACTATACTATACATTTATTTAAGACTAGAAATTTATACACAAACAGAACGAAAATGAGATTACAACCATAAAATTGCAAACAACGCGACAATCACGGACATGTCGCCTTGATTACAGCAAAGATACTTGTCATTGAAAGACCTTCAATGAGGTCCAATTACAGATAAAAAAATAACAGAATTATCATCAGTCATGGAAAGAATGACTAGATGAACATCTTCAGTATCTCCACACACAAAACAGTCAAGTAAGAAGTCTCGACCCAGGACAGTATCTAATAATCATGGCATCCAATGGCGCACAGAATAAACATCAAGTTGCTGGCAAGGCTCGGGCAATCACATGCACAAGGTAAGACTATCGCGTATAAAATCTTGACATCACCCCCAGCTCCTCTGCCACAACAAGCATTCATAGCGCGCCACAACAGTCGCTAATGTAAACCAAAGTCAGTTCAGCCTCATTTTCACACCAAAAGAAACACCAACAATGCAGGTGAGAAAAGAATAAAATATCAATCGAGGCGGGCGGAAAAATCGGGCTGGCGGTGATGGGAAACAAGGCATTTTTTTATGGGGCCTAAAAAACAATCAACAAATATATTAATATATACAAGTGAACCAATAAACATGTTATGTATACATGATAGCATTATGTAAGATATGTCAGACATTCGGTAAAACTACAGAAAAGTACATTTAAAATATATGAGAATAGAGGAGTATTTTGTATATTGATTGATACAGATAATGAGTAAATACAAAATCTATCTATTGAATTGTACAATTATATTCGATAAGATTTATAGACTAACAGAGTAAGTCGTGTTAAAAATATTATTTATTATCCAAGATAAAATTATGTAGAACGTCTCTTTTGTGAAAAGAAAAGACTATATGCTTGTCTGACAGACTAGGATACTCCGATACATGAAAGAACGTTGGTCCCGTTTTCAGGTTACATATGGGAACGGCTAAATTATTCCTGGCAGATGATCAGGTGTTCTACCCACGATTTTAAACAATGATAATCTGTTTTAGATACCCTGGCGTGATACGTTTATGCATTTATATAACACTGAATCTAAACATGAATAATAGGCTTAATCAACGATAGGGTAAACAAGTTAACATACATGTAATATGCTGACACCAGTATAAGGTCCCAGAACGAAGGTTCATACATCAAGATACCATCTCAAACATTTAATGTGTATAGGGATATGACACAACAAAACTCAATCAACCGCCATTAGCGTCACTGAATATTTTGATATAGCACAAGGTAGTGTGATTACGAAGAAGGAAGTCACAACATCAAGGTTTCCCACTTCGGAATCAATGATTCAACATGGACGAAAGTTAGCAATTCCTGATGTGGATCAGTCATACGGCAGGTAAGTTAGTGACCATAAGTCAGGTGGAGATTTGGCTTAATGTCACACTCAAGGTCGTTTCCCTCATATGGTGACAGTCAGTTTGGTTGGCGGAGGAAGCCGGAGTACCCGGAGAGAACCATCACCCATTGACAAGTAACTGACAAACTTCCACACATGGACCAGCTGGACTCGAACCCGTGCCGGTTCAGCGGTGTGAGCCTCAGAGGCTAGCGGTCACCACCGAAGTGCCTTAGACCACTCGGTCACCGAGGGCCCCCATAAGTTAGACTATGTATTGGAAAATAATATAGCATTGAACATGCTTTCAATGACGCCAGCTGAACACCAATTCAAAGCCATTCTCCCAACGTCAGAGTTTGTAACCTCAAAATCGTCGGGATTGCGCGCCGCAATTAGCCCCACTTTGAAACCAGAGGGAGAATATGACAATAGGGGATATACAATCTGATGCCATGACAATGAGTCAAATCCTACTCACGGATACTATAGATAATCTATTTCATCAAAACGGACAAAAACGTTTGCACACGAGTTCGCCAAAGGTAACAATATGAGCAGTACTGTGACCAATCAGCAGAGGGAGAATTCTGATTATGGAGAGTGAACCAATAGACACTGGGGATTGAATAGAGGCGAGGGCTGCTGTCCACCAAGTCTGTGCACTATATATACACCAGGTACATTAAATGGTCTTGCGAAAGCACAGATAAACGATTTGTCCGGTTGGTGGGAAGGCATTGAGTTCCGTAAACCGAGGTGAATGGCTGGTGGACGTTCCGTTCCTGAGACTTGCCCTGTGTACAAACCATTGCGATTGTAGTTTTGTGACGCGGGCCGACGTCGGGCCTCACAGGTATTTGATCTGAATACGAACTTGCATTCAAAATATACTCCCTCATTTTGACGGGGGTGGGGGTTTTTTTTGGGTTTTTTTTTTGCTATCTGGCAGTCACATAGTTCAGCATTTTCCAACAGATGACTTATTTTCTCCAAAACATCTGTCCATGCTGAAACATCAACACTCGAGATGATGCCCTGGTCAGTGAAACATACAACAGGTCACACCTACAGAATACATGCTGAATTGGACAGAAGGTTCGTCCATCTGCCTTTAGTAGCTGAGGGGTATGGTAGGAATCACGTAATCGGAGTTAATTCTGTATCGTGCCTTCGTGTTGGTGTTTATACATTTATCAATTGGAAAAAAACAAGACAAACACAACCCACTGCAATGGATGGTCTATGCAGCTGACTTGAGAAAAGTAGCATCCATTTAATTTAAAACACAGCAAGGAAGCAATCAGAGATTGCTCAATTGTATGCCCCCCATTCCGCTTTAATCTGACACTGCCCCGCCATTGTGCTGTTCTGTATTGGTCTGTGGAGACCTAATTTGGATAATTATAAAAATTCTGTTTCAGTCACTTTTTCCGGCATGCTTCACATAATACTCCAAGTATTGACCAACAAGTAACAATACAATGTTTTGATTCAAGATGGTCGCCCGGGTGCTTTCGCCAAATTCAAAAATGTGACCTGGTTATGAGACCTACATTCCATTTTCCCAGTCCAAACCTGGACAAATAAATATATCCCATTCACTTAGGTTTGATGACCAAAGGGCCATAACTCTAGAAAATATAACCGAAAGCAGAGAAACGTCACGCTGCACAACTATGGGGCATTGACCACATATCATGCAAATTCCATACTTGTCCATACAATATTAACCGAGATACAGCCCGGACAAGTCCCAACTCACACAGATTTCAAGAACAAAAGGGCCATAACTCTTGAAAATATACGCGAAACGCGGAGAAACTTCACGCTGCACATCCACAGGGCATTGACCACATATCATGCAAATTCCATACTTGTCCATACAATATTAACTGAGATCCAGCCCGGACAAGTCCCAATTCACAAAGACTTGATGAACAAAGGGCCATAACTCTTGAAAATATTCGCGAAACGCGGAGAAACTTCACGCTGCACAACTACAGGGCACTGATCACATACCCTGCAAATTTCATAATTGTTCATACAATATTAACCAAGATCCAGCCGGACAAGTCCCAATTCACAGAGATTTCAGGAACAAAGGGCTATAACTCTTGAAAATATAAGCGAAACGGGGAGAAACTTTACGCTGCACAACTGTGGGGCACTGACCACATATCATGCAAATTTCATACTTGTCCACACAATATTAACCAAGATCCAGCCCAGACAAGTCCCATTCACAGAGATTTCAGAAAAAGGGCCATAACTCTTGAAAATTATACCGGAACTCGAAAAAAAAACTCTACGCTGCACAACTACGAGGCACTGGCCACATTCCATGCAAGTTTCAATCCTGTCCATCAAATATTAACCGAGATATCGCGCGGACAAGAAATTCGGACGGACAGACGGACGGACAGACGGACGGACGGACGGACGGACAAAGCGATCGCTATATGCCCCCCCCCCCTCTAATTAGAGGGGGGGGCATAATAAAGCTATTATGTGTGCATGAGTTGCAAAACTCTTACGTTTTTGTTATTGTCGGCTCGGTTGATCTAGACCGGGAGCGTAGAAGTTTGAAACCCAGAATGAGGTAGAGTTTCTCTTTTATCGCTGGTATTCTGAGAGACAGGACGATCGGATCAACGATAGCATTAAACTGATAGATCAGGGTGAGTGTATGCCGGATTGCCTGGTATGTTGATCTAGACAAGTGTAACAGGCCGTGCTCGAAGAGCTCCCACAAAATTGGACGAGGGAGATAAAACGCAAGAGTCGTGCAGTGAACGATAAAATACGTAACGGCTTGAGCCACGGACGTTTTTCTGTCAGTTGACTGTACGTCAGTCATAGCTATATTCGTTCGTCTTATCCGCTTCACTAGTAAAAACAATATAATGTAGATACAGAATGTGACAATACTAGGGGCCAGTAAAATAGCCATCGATCGCCACCTAACTTGGCCTGCCCGTAGTTTGTAACAGATACCCGATCCCTTTATTTTCAGTTGTTCGATATGCGGGATGATAAACGGGGGTGAAATGAGCCCTAGAGGGATAATCCAGGTGCTACCAGTAAGAAACACTAACAGCCATCTTGGATAGCCAATTGTATGGTACTTAAATGGGGCTAGGATAGCGTAAAGACGGTCACAGGCCAGGACAAGAGAGGATAAACTTTGGTAAATCAGTGCAAAGGACGTGCAACTTTCGACCCCGAAATCAATACAGGCGAGGATATGATCGTCAGTTATCCCATAGCCGTATAATATAAGTGTGACCAATTTTAACATGATAAACGGCGGCAACAGAAAATCAGCAAATATCATGTTTAAAATGAAAAACTTTGATTTCAAATGTCTTGACCGTACCGCTATGAGTGATTTGAGAACGAAGAAGTTACATAACATTCCCGTGCAGGCTACAGGAACACCCAAAGACCGGATTAAAGCCTCAGTAATACTTATTTCAGGGTTCCTAATGCGTTCCATATTAGCTAGATTATCTGATTGTCCAGTATACATGGTCTGGTTTCTGGTTCTTTTGATGACATCTGTAACATTGTCGCTGGTATTCATCATCGGTGAATTCAACTTGAATGGTCAGCAACTGTTTTGTCCCATGGAAAAGAAGAAATGAATGATAGTGAAAATATTGATATCTAATAGATATACGTGTTATATTATTACGCCTATCTATTTTAGCGGATGACGATACTGTAACACCATGGCGAGGAAATGATAGTATTTGCGGTGTAAGTCAATCTTAATCGTCAAGTGATATATAGATTGTCTCACGTTCTGTTCCACAAGACATGACCCCGCTGATCAAATGTCATTTGTCTAGCTGTACAGTTATATTGAGGCCCCGCAGTAAATCACCTCTATGGCCACTGTGGTCACTTTACATGTTCACACCCCACGTTGGATGACAATGTCAGAGTTTTCCAGTCGACTTATCTCGGATTAAATGTCATATGAATGAGAGAATGTTTCAGCGCCTGAGATCCACTGGGTGAGTGAATAGAATTTAACGTCGCTTTCAACAATATTTCAGCTATATCACGACGAACCAACTAAGCACCACCCAGTCCAGTTATGTTCCTGCTACTTCAAAGAAGAAATCTTTGAAGCAGCATGGAACCAGACACCCTCCATCCACCCTATAAAACAATGAGAACAGCGCACAGGACACAGACAGGACGCTTACATGGTGCAATAAAGACAAGTGATATTACAGTGCTAGAGATCACATTATCAAGTTCCTGTTGCTTCTCGGTAAAATGCATTGAAGCAACAGGAACCTGAACCCACCCAACCACCCGCCTGAGATCCAGTGATAAGCTTTGTAGATTACAGCAGGAGACTGTCACCGAGAAGGAAAACAAGTTATTGGTGGGCAATATTTCCTCAATGCTGAAATATTGTGCCAGCATTAATCCGTATCCCTTTTTCGAAGTTATCTTTCTAATGATTTCCTTTACCCTCGGTAGCCAGTTTAGCTATAAGCCAATCTTCCACTGGGCCGAGCACATTCATACACAGAAACATATATCTCACAATCATACATCTGGTTTTGCGGTGTGGAAGGAAAGCCGGAGTACCCGGAGGGAAACCCACCTCTATTACTGAAAAATAATCGTTTGATATCCAGTTATTAAAACTTCAGTTTTATTCATACAGTAACTTTTCTCCTACAGCTTGAAGTTTCAATGTCAAAGCGAATATAGGTTTTAATTTGCACTGCCCTGTAGTGCGAAATGTCCTAGTCAGCTGCAATTTTGCCGTGGATGTGCCGAGCCCAACACTATGTCAGGGGACTGACATATTTCAGATTGTCCAATATCAGAGTCTTTGCTAGAATCCCCGTGAAAGAGTAATGATGATGTACGAAGAATGAGACTAGACAGTATGGGTGATTATTTAATCTTCATTAAAATTTAACCTTCGCAGACCACAACAAAACCTTCTACACCATTTTAATATATTAAGAGCTGACTTAGTGAGTTAGCCTATCACATTGGGAACATCTTGAGCTCATCTGCATTACAACACATATAAGGGAAGTGGAAAGAGGTGCCGACATACTGAGAGAGCCACATGACTTCACAGTATAGTCTTCCGGCATAACCCTCCGCACAGAGGATCACGGGGGAAAAATTCAAAATGGTGATCATGACAGATTGAATGTAAAGTCGGCGTTTTTCAAATTGGTTTGCCTCTGTAGGCATAAAAGTGTTCAAAATTATTTTATTTCGCAGATAATTCTTTCTTGATTTATTATGTAGTTTGGCCGGAAAAAGCATAAATAAAAAGATAGAACGTCTGACCAAAACAATCGACCATAAAATGCATTTGTAGAATATGATGCCACGTCATTAAAGCGGCGAAGTAGGATTTTTTTTTTTACATTTTTTTTGCCAAATTACCCAAAATATAATGTGGAAAGTTTCAGCCCCTCGCCCAGAGAATAAAAAATATTCAGGTGCGAAATACAGAAACCTTACACCATAGATAAGCATTCTGAATGGATTGTTCACAACTGAGAGTAAGATTGAATGACTAGATAAATCTGACGTTATTGACAGTGGTACTTAACACTATGATTGTAAGAAACAATAAATGGCTGAAGGAATCCACTCCCGGCCTTGCTGGATTTGGCGGGTTATCGTGGCACAGATAGGGTGAAAGGCTGCATTAGTGTTGGGTAATCTTACAAATGTATGGAGCAAGCCTGTCAGCTGGTACCATGTTTTCCCTCCACACCGGCTTAACAGAACGTGGCATGATATCATTTGATATGTCTGGGAAAATCCAGGTTTGTTATTATTTCATTCATTGACCAGTTTGACTTTTGCCTGTGGGTAATAATCTTTGACTATTAGTATTCGACCTGAAACAGAATATAGCCTTACTGGTGGGGAATATTGGCTCGGCTATTTCCGTTATGTTTGTTAGTTTCCTTCATGGGCTGGGTATTTATTTGAGGAATTTTGCTGGAAATGAGACATACAGACATACAGCTCTCAAAATCAAGGTATCTCCGTTGCCTCATTGACCATAATTTAAACCGAAATATTTCTGCATCTGTTTTATTGTAAAGTCCGAATCTATAGAACAATCGGCCCTCAGATTCAAGGTATCGCCGTTGATCATATAGTACAATTATGGCCAAAATGGTAAAGGAGGGTTCACTTTTATTGTTTTCTGTGCGCAGGGAATTTATATATTTTTTTTTTTTTATTTTTTTTTTTTTATTTGACATATATACAAAACATATACATAGACGATCACTTGTACAAATACATACTAAACAAAAACAAAACAGACATACATACAAACAAACATAAAATGAGTCGGATGCAATATCTAATCACCGATATTTATACAGAATAGCTATTTCAAGAGTCCGTATTTTTTTGGATTTATTTGATAGCCCTTAATAGCTGCTCACTTGAGGGAGATAAACTTTATCGATAAAATAGCAAATCATGCAACAGAACCTGTAACTTGGCAGCGAAGTATTCAATTGAGAAAATATAACACTTTCTTATCTTATTATTTTAATTCTTAGCAATACTAATATTATACTACATGTTTTCTGTGGAAGGCTTGAAGAGATGCTTAAACAGAGCCCACTTGTCGTATTTTTCTTCAACCATGCGAATGTTTTTTGTGAGCACTTCGTAGTTGCATTGCTTGTCAATTTTACTTAAAAGCCCATGAAAGTCGAGCTTTTTACCAGAGAATTTATTAGAGTAAATATATTGCTTTGTTATAACCATGATGGTGTTGAGGGCACATTGTTTTCTATCCCAACCCAAAATTATATTTTTTCCAGTAATTGTGTCCTTCATTTTCATTTTTTCTTGCAGCCATTTCTCCAAGTCCTTCCACAATCTTTTAACATGCGTACAATAAATAAATAGATGTTCTATTGTTTCCTTTGCTTCTTTGCAGTAGTCACAAAGTTCGCTCTGACTCAGTGAGATTTTATATAGGAAAGACTTCGTTGCTGTAATACGACGGAGGATCTTATATTGAATATCTCTTAATTTTGTATATTTGTAGCAATGAAAATTCGAAATAAAGGCGTTTTTCCAGTCCGAGCTGTCAGTTTGTAAGATATTTTCCCATTTCTCCTCAGCATTTGATTTAAAAATTTCATCACTATTTTAATACGTCGTAGAAACGCCTGCATCCCTTCCTCGTGCCTGCCAAAACACGTAGACTCTGCGGAATTACGGGTGTATGCAAGTGTTTTTTACACAGAAGAGACTCTACAGATACTTTATCTATCCAACATTTAGGTATATTCTTCATTAGTTTAGCAAAGTCTAGGTATGTTCCTTTTACGTTATATTTCCCTTTAAAGTTATCAAAACTCATTAGCTCGCCATTTTCATTCAACAAATCTCTAATATTTCTAATGTGTTTGTCCCACCAGTTTTTTACAAAGTAATTTGGAGTTCGGAAGTTATAGTTATACCATAGTGGTTCGTCTAAGATATCCTCTAGTCGGCCTGGTTTTAATTTTTTCTGAAATATATACCAGGAATTTATATATTAATTTATATGTTAAGATTTTGAAAGTGTCTGAACAAAATCAAAATCCAGATCGGCCTCAACGACTTTAGTTTATTCCGAAGCTTGCTAGTCTGCGTTTGTGACCATCATACATATTGGTGAAAATTAAGGTAACTTCGCTATCCAATAGTATATTTGAACCTGCAATGTCTCCATGGTCTTTTGACCGTCTCAGGATGTAAGTATGTGAAATAAGCAATGTCTTCATGTAAAGTTAAATGGTAAAATGATAGCCAGTCGATTGATATACGATGGTGAGGTGGTGTATACATTATTTATTATAGGAGGTGTGGAATTTAATATGGTGGTTAACGACGGGGTGGGGGCGGGGGACGTTTCCTTTAATGTGTCGATGAGGGTCATGTTTTGGGAATTTGAGTAGAAAATGCTCTATTGTTTCTTCCTCATTATTGCATGAAGCATATAGTGGTGATGTGTTCTTGATTAGCATAGATATATGTGATTTTATCCGGTTTTGCCCAATCATAATTTGTGATGATGTGATCGTCACATTTACTATATAACTGGAATCCACATGCCCGTCTTATTCCCCATATAGAGCCATATGCATTTGCCATCTATTATGCTTCTTATGGTAGTATTCAGTTCTTTACTTCCTAATCATATGGTCACGTTAGGTGGAATTTTCATGAGGATGTCTTTGGCTGTTTTATCGCCGGCTTTATTTCGTCTTATATTTAAGTGCACCGGCACCCATGCTAGACTAACGTCATTGTCATTGTCGCGTATTTGTGTACATAAAGTTCTATTTTGCGTATGAGGTCAGATCTGCTGTTGGAGTTAGAATTATTTATTAATCCGCCTAGGGAATCGCCAAGAGTAAGTGTGCGAGCCGGCTAATATTTGAAGACCCATTCGATGGTCTTCAGTATAGCCACTTGTTCTCCAGAGTATACAGTCATGTTGTCTGGTAGCTTAAAGTCTTCCTGATTCTACAAGCGTCTGGTCTGTCATTCATAATTTGGCCGTCGTCCATTAAAGAATATCCGCGTCCATAATCCAAAGACCTATTCCGTATTCTGTATAACCGCTTTAGCACCAAATTCAAAATGGCAATCATCGTATAAATAAACATAGGCTAGTTTCCTGCAAGAAAAAAGCGGTTTTCAATGATGCCGGCAAGACATCATGATGTTCCAAAAATATCAAATCCGTATCGCTGATCAGGATACTTAACCCATATGATATTCGTTGTAAAGTCAGTCACGCTTTGATTGTGCCTGTTCATATGAGCACCATGAGGATCTTGAAATATATGGGTTCATACGCCATCTAGCCTCGGGTTAAGCGGAATTACACACAAGTTACGAAACGTAACGCCATAGATCTTGCACGCTACCCTCGTATTTTGCTATCAGCATGCGATATGTATCGCCAAATTTGAGAAAATTTGAGTGGAGGCGCTTGGTGGTGAGCCCTGTTTTTCTGCAACAATGTCCTGGGACGTTGATTAAAATCGTCACATTTAACACAGGAATTTGAAAAGAAAAAAAGTGGGGAGGCGTTTATAGCACTGCCCAGTTTCTGAAAAAAATGCGTTGCGATGTTGATTAAATTCGTCACATTTTACACAGGATATGTATACGCCATATGCAGGTCCCACTGGAATATTAATGTCCAGAAAGAGAGAGTTTACAACGTCGAAATTGTGATAATCTCTCTTGTCGTCAAGTCGACGAGAGGAAATGTCCGATTCATTTTTATATAATTATAGGTCTTGGAAGTGTTTTTATGAAGTCACCAGATTTCATATATGGCATCATGATCATCAAATAAGGATTGTTCAACTTCGAAATATTTGGCGTCAATTCATTCAGCTAATCTGTTTATCTGGATATTAAATAAGGTTGGACTGCATCACGTTGCCTTGTGGGGTAACGTTATCTAGATGATGGTCCATAATGGTCTCCACTGGGAACTTACCTACCTCATAAGAAATTAACTGCTTACCGAACCGATTATTTATCTAGCTGTTTGTATATTTACCATTTGTTGTGTTGTGTGCTTGTAAAAGGGCGATAATGGGTTATTATGATGTTAACAATTTCATCTATGTATGTCACTCAGATTAAAACCCCCAATTACCAATATTGATATGGAAAGTAAATATTCAAATCTTCACCCCAGAAAAAGATCGCCCCTGACACGATGCTCCATTGATGTCATGAAGAGCCCGTTATCAATGAAGAGCGCCGTTCTGCTAGTTTGGATGGCCGTGTTTAAGGGAAGGGAACAAAGACAAAGGAAACAACCACGCGATCCATGTACAAAGAACTACTACTACATGTACTATCACTCTTTAGATGCTCTCCATAAACTGAATGACGGGAATAGATAGTCAAACTTGTAAATTCACATTTAAAAACAAATAATTCTGTTATCTTTTGTTAACTGTTTTATTGTAAATCGAGGAATTGATAACACAAGGTGTTGATGGGCCGCGAAATCCGTATGGGAAGCGACTCATACAATTTCAAGCAAAAGAACCTTACTGGTATTAAAACATACCTGGGAAATGGTGTACATGTAGATCGGTATGAAGAACTAGCAAATAAATCAGCTGATAATAGGATGGTTTCCCTTTAAACTAGACTCGTAACGCCAAATATGTAAGAGAAAACTTCACATTAGAGAAACGATACGTGAACGAGAAAAGCAAACCGTTGACTCTTTGATAGGCATTTAGAAGTCGGCGTATATAACACAAGGCTGTTCTATGGATAACAACTTCTTCGTTGCTGTGGAGCTGACGTTTCGTTGGCGATACTTCCAACTTTTCCAAAGCTAATTGTTATCCATAGAATCGCCTTGTGTCGTTTACTTATTATTCATTCACTCTCTGATCAAGGACAGTGCAGAAATAAGAACTGCTGAAAGGGATTTTTGGAAAGTAATTTCGCCGATAACATCAAAAAGTGATTTTAACAGATTTTATTTATATAGGTCCAATATATAACCATAGAGCTAGTTGGTTCATTACATAACCGCAACGGGGATGTGATCACACTAGAAAAAAAGTGAGCCAGTTTGATACAGTCATCTAAACATTTTATCCACTGGTGATCAAATAAATGAGATTATCTTAGATAAAAAAGTTAGTGTGATCCAAAACCACAGTGATATGTTTCACTGATCCATCAGTTGTGTCTCACTGTCGTGATGAAACAGAAACGGATTGTTCAGCCAGCACTTTGAGGGTATTGTGATCCAAATTGATACAATCTTAGTTGTAAATTTTCCAGGGATTGTTCCACCGAATTATAGATCCAAAATAAATGTTAAATTGTTCATTTATCCAGCTATGCAGGATCTGCATGGATTTCTCATCCAATGTGAAGGAAATTGTCTCTGTGATCCATTGCTGCCTCTTGCAGCCGATATAAAATCTAACAATGTGGAAATGGATCATTCATTCAGTATTGACTATAATACCAAATTCTGATTATTAAAATTGACTGTGGACTGATTCAGTCACATGACCTTGATTCAGTGAACAATGGACAAGAGCACTTCATGAGTTTGTAGTATATAAACGTGTATTGATGCGAACAAGTTTTCCACGTCAGCAAATTCCTTTGCTCACTGATGTCTGATAATAAAACAAGCAGGTAACAAAATTCAAATTCTTATCTATTTTCATTCCATAAAATTCCATATATACACAGTTTTTACATGCAGTATTATGCGGTCATACAATACAGAGCTTTTGATAACCAAATGACACTTGTGTGAATACTTTGGTGACATGTTATAAAGTTCATATTCACGAGTTTGGTCCAGCTACATGTATATGGCAGTAATCTGCAATTTGGCAGTTAAATTTGCAGTGTGGTGTTGTTTTACATGTATACTTTAACTCCCTTCGTGTTCATTTCAAGAATGAAGTAAACTGAAAAAAAAATCAATTCCCATGTGTAACTCCACTCGTCTTTTAAGTGAACATCCCCAAAAAGTTAAAACATAATGAATTACTGCCAAATTGTAATATAAATCTAATTGACTGAATTGAACTGTTGGCCAACTTGTTCATCGAAAATGCAGTGCTCTGGGCTGACAATAATACATATAGATTCACATAAAAAAATGAATTATACTGACAGTGTGCTTCATTAACAATACCAAAAAAATTTGGAGCAAATCCTCTATGAATGACAAAATATACAAATCTGAGAGAGGACCCGCTCTACGTCCTGTAATATAAACAGTGAATGTCAACATGCTCATATAAAGAAAGGTGGTATTGTGTTTACATATAGGTAATCATCCTCAAAACGTTTTTTATATACACAGCTGGTAGGACACTGATTTTCAGTTTTATTTAACAAGCGTTCTGAGAACCCCAACATCTGGCCTCATGGGGCGATCCGCCTATTAAGCTGTAACACTTATTGTAAAGCATGACAGCATTGCTGCTTTTCATCAAACCAGAAAATATTCAGACATATTTCATCATATCATCATAAACTAATTTCTCATAATTCGAAATTTACCAAACCCTCATAAACTTTGGACAAATATTAATATTTCATATCACAAATAGCACATATGCATCCTCCAATCATATGAAACATGTGTACCAAGTTTAATAATCATCCAGAGAATCCTGATAGTTTTAGTCAGCTTTTGTTGGTATTGTGATTTCTCTTAGCCTAATAATTACAAACAATTATGATGATACCTGAATGCCGATACATGTACGGTACCAAGAAATTCTGTGTACCATCCCCTCCCCTATTCAATCTGGTACATCTCCCTCCATATTGGTGAACTTATTTAAATAAGAATGCCCTTCTATGAAACACGGCACCAATAAATAAAGCGAGACCACTTTCTTTCCTCCCCAATAACCATGATTGATCCATGTGATAATTGATTATCATCCCAGGAGAAATTTCGACTTTCTGTCTAAATAAAATGAGCATTCAAAATTTTCTGAAGTGCTGAACCTGTTTTCAACTGAAATGATGATCACTGAAAATTTTTATTCTTATTAACTTCTCGAGAGCATTGGACAATAAACACCTTCATGAGAAATGGATGTGTTCATCCACATAAAGGCTCACAGGTTGCTTCATTGTATCGTCAAACTTCACTGATCTTTTGACCCAGGGGTGAGACAAATCACTGACCCATGTGGGGTCTGCAGCAGTGTTCTGACCTTGTTGGATCACTGATCCATCATTATTGGATCGATGATCCAGTAATAAAGATTTTTCGGATCGATGATCCGGAAATAAAGATACAATGTTATAATGTGGATGATTTAGCCATTCTGCTGTTCCAATGGTGGACCACAGGTACTTCTGTCTACCGTTCTATGTTCCACCCCCAACCGTAGTCTATGTCAGGGTCTCGCAACTTTTTTCGAGAAATCTTTTTCAACTATCGTCTGGCTGGCTGACATGCGCGGTTCGGAGTTTGCCGTTGAACAGAATAGCACATTTGCCTATACGGCTTGATTTGGTTTGTGCGGTCGTCGTTGAAGTAATGTTTTTACCGTGGAGAGTGAAGCGAATGTAATTTTATCGCCGTAGATAAGCATTTTGGATTATACCAGAGCGCTGCCGACAGCGAGGTAAGACAGATATGTGTTTATTTGGACTTTTCCATCCGTTGAACTTGGCGCCATTTTCTCGAAAAAAGTTGCGAGACCTTGATATAGACTAGGGTTGGGGGTGGAACATAGAACGGTAGATAGAAGTACCTGTGTGGTGGACTAAATATTATGATGGCCGAGAAGCTTGCTGTATTGTGTTATGAATCGGGACCGACACACGAAGGCAGGATGCGAAGTCGCGAAGGCAGGACGCGAAGTGGCGAAGCCAGGATGCGAAGAACGAAGGCAGGATGCGAAGCGCGAGGTCAGGATGCGAAGGCAGGATGCGAAGTGCGAAGCCACGATGCGAAGCGTGGAGTCAGGATGCGAAGTCAGGATGCGAAGCGCGAAGTCAGGATGCGAAGTCGCGAAGGCAGGATGCGAAGTCGCGGGGCCAGGATGCGAAGCGCGAAGTCAGGATGCGAAATCAAAACATGCAGCGCGAAGTCAGGATGCGAAATCAAAACAATGCGAAGAGCGAAGACAGGATGCGAAGTGGCGAAGCTAGGATGCGAAGTGGCGAAGCCAGGATGCGAAGCGCGAAGTCAGGATGCGAAATCAAAACAATACAATGCAAAGACTGGAAGCGGAGCGCGAGGTCAGGATGCGAAGTCAGGATGCGAAGCGCGAAGGCAGGATGCGAAGTCAGGATGCGAAGCGCGAAGTCAAGATGCGAAATCAAAACAATGCGGAGCGCGAAGTCAGGATGCGAAATCAAAACAGCGAAGCGCGAGGTCAGGATGCGAAATCAAAACAGCGAAGCGCGAGGTCAGGATGCGAAATCAAAACAGCGAAGCGCGAGGTCAGGATGCGAAATCAAAACAGCGAAGCGCGAGGTCAGGATGCGAAATCAAAACAGCGAAGCGCGAAGTCAGGATGCGAAATCAAAACAGCGAAGCGCGAAGTCAGGATGCGAAATCAAAACAATGCAGAGCGCGAAGTCAGGATGCGAAATCAAAACAATGCAGAGCGCGAAGTCAGGATGCGAAATCAAAACATCAGCATTGCGCATGATCCTATCAAAACGAGGCCGGTTTGTAGCCCTGATTCCTAATATGCATTGTAGGGGCAATTGAAGATTATTACTGGTTGTTGTTATCACAGCAACGGAGGAAGTAAAATTATTCTGATGTGTACCTTTGTTTTGTATTACTGATGTTTTATAGAAATTCACAAATGGTATTTGAATATATTTTCAGATCTGGTGTTTCGGGAATGATTAAAACCGACCCGAATAATTGATAATTGATACTGAAGCGCTCAAAGCTTGCTTAAGACTCTAAGTCAGCCTAGTGACTGTTCAGGTTGACATTTTTATTCCAATCTTGCAAAATTTCCAGTTAGCCTGGTGTGTGAATGGGCCATACCATCTAGGAATAATTGAGAATTATTGCTTACCAGATAAATTGGTCTTTATATATAGTGTATATAGTGTAATTTTCCATGCTTGGCAAACACGGGCTCTCGCTTTAAAATATGGCCACGTATGAGTATTATAGTAAGCTATATGATAATTTAGTGATTCTAAAAAAAAATAGAAATTTTAAAATTGAAAAAAATTAAAATTAAAAAAGCAATTTAAATTAAAATTTTGAAAATATATATCTCTGACACAACAGTGCTACTTAGCCCTGTGTCCTAAACGATCCGGGCCAATTCTAAGATGGAGGTTTGTACAAATTTAGGATTGATGATATAAAATGTGAAATCAAGGATCAATATTTCCATACATCCTTGTTATGTGCTAATAAATATATACACACGGAAACAGATAGACTATTAACAAGCAGTAAGATAATTAGCGGTTAGTTTGGGACTATTGTCTAAAACTCGTATGCTCGTCACTCCATGCCAAACGTCTACGTACAGGGCAATATCGTAATTCGCGAACATTAGGCTGGTTAAAACAGTTTCCTGTTTAGCATCACCGCCCGCCCCGAAATATTCGGCCGTCACGTATTTTTTATTTTTATTCTTTTTTTCCTCCTCATCTTTGGAATCGACGCTCCGAGACCGAAGTCAAGCGGCTCCGAGACCGAAGTCAAGCGACTTAGAAGTAGATATCTCAATAAATGTACACTAAAATTTATTGAAACTAGACCCAGATACAAGCCAAACGATTTTTCTGTTCAATAAACTAGTTACATCATTCATCCGACGATGCATATAGTTTGGAGTCCGAAGTCGAGATTGTCAAGGCCGAGGCCGCCAAACATTGTCAATTTATTGTTTCTCTGTTTACATCAACCCTTTGAAATATAAGCGTAAATAAAGAGATATTCTTGTCTATTCTGTATGGTACAAATCGGCCGTGTTCTAATTCATTTCCAGAATTCCCCGTCAGTATCCACCACAGAAACAGCCAAATCAAATAGTTCGATAAAACATGCAGGCTTTGAGTGTGCATTTAAAACTTGCACAGTAATAAACCAGAATTGAAAATACACAAATTGATATATATTTGTTCAAATATTATTCGAAATTCAAAACCATCTATCACTGAGTTATGATACCGCATGGTATCATAACGGTTCTCGGAGACGGTCTCAATCCCGCTAAAAACGCATGTCGCTCTCGCAACGGTCCTTTTCAAGGCCACCCAAAATTTATCGTCATCCCTCGAGGTGTAGGCCTATCGGGTCTGCAAAATCATGATCATCGACATGGATCGCTCAGCCTCATTATGGAATCACCAGATACCCTAATTAACAAATTGAATAATAAGAATTTGACAAAAATTTACGTGGAGGGTGTTCGTAGGCTATATCATGTTATTTAGTCCAAGTGTCATTTTCCGCCACCAAACTGTCACACTAAAAATACCACGTGGGAGATAGCCGGATGCCATGGGAATTGACCCATCTATGTTTTAATATGAGTAACTGGGTTCCCGTTTTCAGGATATATTATTGCTGGTTGTGAGTTCCAGGAAATCATCCCTTGATAGAATAACAAAAATCCACAAAAACGAGACAATGTTTTGGGATTTTATTTTTAACATCATTTTTAACATCATGCTTAACAGGAAATTAATTTTAACCAGCCTTCGGATGATCTGTTCAACCTGAAATGTACGAGACTAAGCACTTCGTCGGTTAGCATAATGTTATTAATACTGCCACTTTGATCTGCTTAGCAATTTATCTGGTAAGCAATAATTCTCAATTGTTTTTAGATGGTCTGGCCCATTCACACACCAGGCTAACTGGAAATTTTGTAAGATTGGAATAAAAATGTCAACCTGAACAGTCACCAGGCTGACTTAGAGTCTTAAGCAAGCTTTGAGTGCTTCAGTATTAATGATCAATTATTCGGGTCGGTTTTAATCATTCCCGAAACACCAGATCTGAAAATATATTCAAATACCATTTGTGAATTTCTATAAAACATCAGTAATGCAAAGCAAAGGTACACATCAGAATAATTTTACTTCCTCCGTTGCTGTGATAACAACAACCAGCAATAATCTTCAATTGCCCCTACAATGCATATTAGGAATCAGGGCTACAAACCGGCCTCGTTTTGATAGGATCATGCGCAATGCTGATGTTTTGATTTCGCATCCTGACTTCGCGCTCTCCATTGTTTTGATTTCGCATCCTGACTTCGCGCTTCGCTGTTTTGATTTCGCATCCTGACTTCGCGCTTCGCTGTTTTGATTTCGCATCCTGACCTCGCGCTTCGCTGTTTTGATTTCGCATCCTGACTTCGCGCTCCGCATTGTTTTGATTTCGCATCCTGACTTCGCGCTTCGCATCCTGGCTTCGCCACTTCACATTCTGGCTTAGCCACTTCGCATCCTGGCTTCGCGCTTCGCATTGTTTTGATTTCGCATCCTGACTTCGCGCTGCATGTTTTGATTACGCATCCTGATTTCGCGCTTCGCATCCTGGCCTCGCGACTTCGCATCCTGACTTCGCGACTTCGCATGCTGACTTCGCGCTTCGCATCCTGACTTCGCATCCTGACTTCGCGCTTCGCATCGTGGCTTCGCACTTCGCATCCTGACTTCGCGCTTCGCATCCTGCCTTCGTTCTTCGCATCCTGGCTTCGCCACTTCGCATCCTGCCTTCGCCACTTCGCATCCTGCCTTCGTGTGTCGGTCCCGATTCATAACACAATACAGCGATGTCCCATCTCGGCCATCATAAAATATGAATAATTTAGCTATTCTGTAGCCACAATGATTGGATCAAATATCCTCAGGTGCAACATCCACTTCCGTTTATTGGCTATTTCAACTTGTATGTGGCTCACATAAATATGGTACTGTGGCTCTATGAATCGGAGAGGGACCTCAAATTTGTGTCCGAGTGATCCAATGCTGCATCCAAAACGAGCCAGAAAATATGTTCCCATTGCCTTGGCGAGTGTGGATCACTGATTCACTGTTGCGCACAAATTTATCCACGGTTTTGTTTTCTGTTACAAGGCAGCGAGCCGAGAGTGAGCCATACAGGGACAAACAAGGCTCTGGCGAGCCGGTCAATATATTGGCTCAATACTGCCACAAAACTTCGCCACTTGGAATTTTCCTTCTTTTTTGTTGCATATATGGCTCATTTTTTTCCAGTGCACTGATACAGATCGTGGGGTATACGGGATCTATCTTGTAAGCCCAATGGTGCGACAAAACAATTAGTTTTCTAAGCAAACTGACCATGTGGGTTGTAGATGTAGATATATATATAAGGTAGTTATATATTTGGATTTTCTAAAATGTTTGACAAAGCCCCATCCGACGCCTTTGTTGAGGACAGCGATACACGGCATATCTGGTGATGGCTGTACGCCTACATTTGACAGCAGCCTGTTTGTCTCAGCAGCCACAGCTCCATAATCCATTTCCTCGGTACAGTGTCTGGAGCATATTCTGTTCTCACAACACTGAACTTTCGACATTAGCATATTACTACAGAATGACAAAGGATTTCGAATGTTCATTCCATCGCAATAAAAAAATTGAAAAAAATTGTTCTGCAGTATTCTGTCGTTGTCCAAGGCTACGGGACCGTTCAAAATTTATCTTGAAGAGGGGGGGGGGGCCGGTGGAAATTCAGCTGATGACCCTAAGTTATGTGTGACCCCCCCGCCTTTGGCTGGAAGGTTATCAGTGACCCCCCCTCACCTGATACCATATTTATCAATGACCCCCCCCCCGCCATCTCACCACAAGTTCATTCCCCCCATGGACATTTCCCCCAGTGGGCATTTCCCCCGGTGGACATTTCCTTCAATGGACATTTCCCCCACCCCACAATGTATTTTGAACATAGTTTTTAAATAATTTGGCACATCATATAGATGTATTATATAGCACATTTTTAAACAATATTATGGATCACATAGTGATAACATATAAATCATATACATATTATATATTTTAACATTTTAAGAAAACATATCACATTGTGGTAAAATAAAAGATGTATTTTTAAACAATATTATTTTGTTCTATTTTTTACCTCAGTTTTCACTTCAGTTCGGTTTTATGCTCATCAAATGGCTTCATGACACCGACCTGTGAACAGTTAATGTTACGCTATATACCATGTATACATCTTTTATATTGTTTTAAAATGTGCTGACTGTATAATACTGATATATACTGTGTATATGTATAATAACTTATCACTTTGTGACTCAATTATCGTAAAACATATGTGGAAATCCTTATATCCTTATATATAGAAAAAAAATTGCGTTATTACAAAATTATTTAAAAACCATGTTCAAAATAACCTAAAAATATAGGGTGGAGGAAATGTCCACTGGGGGAAATGTCCAAGGGGGAAATGTCCATAGACTATATTCCAGCATAGCCAGGGGCACTAAAATGATGCAGTGTGAAATTATATTAAGACCGATTGAAAACACGTTAATAATATGAAGAGCTATTCGTTGATAAACTGATTCGCGGTATGGTATTATACATATGAAAAAGTGACAGGGAACGTGACACAGTTCTGCACTACGACGTACTGCGAGGAGCTCGGAGATTACATTCTGTATGACGTATTTATTCGCATTCACCGGTTTGAGGTAAAATTATGTCATACTGCATAATTATGATAGATAATACTACATACAACCGCTCAGGGAAACAATGAGGTTATGTTTGTTATACTGACACAGAGATAAACTTTATAAAAATACGGACGAATCCGACATGATTAATTTCATGCATTCATCATGTCGGCTTCGCTACAAAAACCCTGCAAAAAATAGATGGCATTTTATTATTATAAAACTATTAAAATTATTATATTTTATAATATTATCTTCATCATGACTTTTAACTACCGTCAATGCAACTTGTCTTGTGGTACGCCACAATTTATTTCTTCAACTTTGGGGCAGCATATTGAAATTATTTGTTTCAGTCTCAAAATTCAGGCTATATTCATTTAGCTAGTCAATGTCCACAAGATCCAGGCTGCCACTGCACCTGGATGTGTTTAGATAAAGGATTTGCTATAGATGCACTGTGTACTAACTCAAATCTAGCTGAATAGGGGCCTATAGCTTTTAATACATCTTGAGAAGAGTAAATATGATTATAAAGCCATTTACCAGTCTCATATCCTACTACACTACAGGAGGTTTGTACAGAGATTAATGCTAACAGAACATGGTATCTATGGTACTGTATGTTGTTTAGGCTTATGATAAACCATAGAGCCTACTGTTTAATAGGCTCCATGGATAAACAAAGCCGTGTTCTGATACATGTGTTTCCTGATCTAAAGTCCACCCTGGTTCTTCAACATTAAAAACATGAAATTCATACAGAAGCTCAAGAAATCTTAGCTGAACAGCTGTCCATTTATCATCATCATTTATCAAGTTACTGATGACCCCCCCTCTACACACAGTCTAGTTACACATGACCCCCCTTCGTAGGGCTCGAAGTTATTGGTGACCCCCCTCAAATTCCACCGCCCCCCCCCCCCCCTCAGGATAAATTTTGAATGGTCCCTACGGTTCTTTCTCTGGCGTGGTCTTTCAACAGTATCCGTTGCCTTTTGATTGATCAAAGTCATGTTCATTTTTACTGCATTCGTGCGTGGAGTTGGTCAGAAATTGAAACACTCAAAGCTTGGTACACACGAGCCAGTTTTCTTTCACAAGTGAGACTATATTTAGTGGCCGTCTGTAGTGGCCGTTAGCTTGCTTACAAGATTGTATTAGAAACGATGACGGTACCAGAGCAGGATATATCGAATGGTCGTAGCAGTCTTCAACAAAGGTCTCACTTGGATGTTTACCAGGCCTAAATCAGCTAGCGCGGCAGTGTTTGAGGAATTTTGCTGGAAATGAGACATAAGGCTCTCAAACTCAAGGTATCTCCGTTTCCTCAATTACAATTATTCAGACCGAAATATTTCTGCATCTGTTTTATTGTAAAATCTGAATCTATAGAAAAATCGGCCCTCAGAACCAAGGTATCGCCGTTGATCATATAGTACAATTATGGCCAAAATGGTTAAACGAGGGTTCACTTATATTGTATTAAAAGTATTTCTGTGCGTAATGTGTACAGGGAATTTATGTATTAATTTATGTTTTTAGATTTTGAAAGTGTCTGAATAAAATCAAAATCCTGATCGCCCGCAGCGACTTAGTTTATTCCGAAGCTTGCTAGTCTTTTTTTGCGACAGTCATACATATTGGTGAATCTGTAGAATAGTCAACCCTCAGAATTAAAGTAACTCCGCTATTCAATAGTATATTTGAACCTACAAATAGGATGAGGTATGTAAAGTATGCAATGTCTTCATACAATATTAAATGATAGAATGATAGCCAGTCGATTGATATACTTCGTTAAGTTGATGTATACATTTTTTATTATGGGAGGGTTGGTATTTAATATGGTGGCTAACGACATGGGTACGTTCGTTTTATATCTCGTTTTGTGTCGATGGGGGTCATGTTTTGGGCATTTGAGTAAAAATTACTCTATTGTTCCTTCTCCATTATTGCATGAAGTTAAGAGGCAAGTAGAGATGTGTCCTTTGATGGTAAAATAATATTTCCCAGCGGACATTTCCCCCATGGACATTTCCCCCAGTGGGCATTTCCCCCAGTGGATATTTCCCCCAGTGGGCATTTCCCCCACCCTATATTTTTAGGTTATTTTGAACATAGTTTTTAAATAATTTGGCAATAACAATTTTTTTATATATGTTTTATTTTCTATAAAAAGGATATAAGGATTTCCACATATGTTCTGCGATAAATGAGTTAAATAGTGATAAGATACTATACATATATATAGCAGTATTGAACAGTCTTATAGCACATTTTAAAACAATATAAAAGATGTATACATGGTATATAGCGTAACATTACCTGTTCGTTGGTCTGTGTCACGAAGCCCTTGGATGAGAATAAAATTGAACTAAAGTGAAAACTGAGGTAAAAAATAGAACAAAATTATATTGTTTTTAAATACAACTTTTATTTTACCACTGTGATATAATCTTTTCTTAAAATGTTAAAATATATACTATGTACATGAATATTATGTTATCACTATGTGATCCATTATATTGTTTAAAATGTGCTATATAATGTGCTTTCTCGTAAAACTTGTAAAAATATGTGCTATATTGTTTTAAAATGTGCTATAAGACTGTGTATTACTGTTATATACTGTGTATATGTATAATATCATATCACTACTTGACTCTTTTATCGTAAAACATATGTGGAAATTCTTATATCCCTTTTATAGAAATAAAAAAAATGTTTAAAAAATTGTGCTTTTGCCAAATTATTTAAAAACTATGTTCAAAATAACCTATAATA
>JAVTVY010014403.1:0-67248 GCA_036873755.1 Hanleya hanleyi
AGAGCACTCTGCAGTATCCCCACAAATGGGAAAATTACGGGGCAGGGTGCACAAAACACCATCTGTATGGAATTCCTGGCGTGTGGGGGAGGGGGCATCTTCTATCTGAAAGGGCATGTCATTTGTACAGACTGTATAGTATGTCCGGATTCCTCCTGCAATATCATCCATCTCTTAAAATAACCACCAGCAGAAGCAAAATCCACGCGTATTTCACCTTTTATTCTTTAACAGCATAAAATATACATTGTACCATGTCTTAAAACACCCGAGCACAAAATAGGAAGCACATTGACAGTCTGTGTCAAGTAGAATGGTTTTTCATTCCTCAAAGGTTTAAAAATATCTGTCTTAGTCTTTTCCCACCTGTTGTGGGATGGCCTTCAGCATTCCTTAGAGGACTGTCATTGTCATCGTCAGAGGATGACAAATCCACGGCAGATGAGAGTGAAGCTGAAGAAGAGTCCACCAGTTCTTCTGACATGTGGAGATCATGCTTCTTCATTGGTGTTTTCTGGCGTACTCTACCTGGCCTTGCTGCATCATGGCATTTCTGAGTGATGCCTCTCCTTACTTTGGACCACAGTGTGCCCTTGAACTGGTTGCAAACATAAGCTGGAAGTCAAACCATGAAAAACGATTAGCATATTCTGAATGCCCGAGCTATCATAATAAATTAATACAAGAAACAAATATGGTTGAGCATACAGAAAACGTCGACTCAGCTCAAAAACATTTGTGCACATCTACACATGGTACCGACCATATGTACCAAATTTCAAAAGAATCCATCGAAAAGTCTGAGACGAGTTGCATTCACGAGGACAGTATGTGGCAAATAAAAGATTTCAGACCAAAATCAAGGGGAGTAACTCAAGAAACTGTTGAATCAAAAGTTTGTGCACATGTGCACTCGGCACCAATCATGTGCACCTAATTTCAAAAGAATGCAATGAAACCCCTAGGACGAGTTTCGTTGACGAGGACTAGGTGCCAAATAAAAGTATTCCAGACTAAAATCAAGGGAGGACAAGTCAAGAAAGCGTTGAATTGGTTCGAAAAAAGTGTATGCACATCTCCAATGCACGTTTTCAATGGATTCTTCTGAAATTTGGTATACATGATCTGTATCATGTGTACCAAATTTCAGAAGAATCCATTGAAAACTCTGGGACGAGTTGCGTTGACGAGGACAGTAGGTGCCAAATACAAGGATTTCAGACCAAAATCAAGGAGAATAACTCAAGAAAACGTCGAATCAGGCCGAAAAAAGTTTGTGCACATTTACACATGGTACCGATCAGGTGTACCAAATTTCAGAAGAATCCACTGAAAACTCTAGGACAAGTTGCATTGACGAGAAAAAGTTAACTGACGGACGACGCCATACCATAAGACGTCCCGTCAAATTTGACGGGCGTATAAAAAGTGTTATAAAACATTTCATCAGAAGGCAATATGGATCTGTTACTGGGAACATATTTGAAACAACTTTGAAACTCTTAACCCCTAATGTACAGTAAGTCAAGGGGTTGACCCTGAAACATGCCTGGTAAATAACAAAAACAATTTGGGGACATCATTTTAGACGTTTTGGGTTTTTTCAAAATAAGCTACAAATAACTGGTTTGGCACCCCTTTCCCCACAACTGGTGGGACATACCACCTCTTAGAAATGAACAGGATATCACAGTTTTCTCTCAGACATGCAGTGATTATAAGATTTCCTCACCTCCAGGTGTAACTTCCTTTCCTTGTATGAGAGGATAACTGGTATTCACATGAGGTCCACAAGCCAATCTAATCCATTATCCTGTTACCAATGCACACAACATGCACAATGAGTGGGGTCCAGCATTTGCCTGTTCCTATAGACCATTGAAATGCAAACACAATTATTTATATTAGCTAAAACTCAATCAGGGCAGTACACATTCTGTAGCAAATTATTGTTACTGCATGAACTGGTTAGGGATACTACCAAACTAGAGTACTCCCGCTGAACAAGAATAACCAATAAGCTGTTCCATCAACTTTTAATGACCCGCACAACTGGGATGAAAATTCAACGCTACATGGTCTGGTGCCAATTTTATTTAATAAATTGATTATGTATGTCAAAAAGTTCTTAAATTTTAGTACAGTGTATTTTGTGAACTAACTGTCCTCCGATAATTACTGGAGGATACATTTTATTTCTTTAAATTTTTATTCATAGCAATTTATCTGTATTTCCTAAAGTTAATCTTATGAAAGTCAGTTACGGGTGGGAACAGCTCACTGTGAAGCTGGGTTGTCTGAGACAGCAATATCGCATATTTACCTATAATCGTCCTTGAATTATATTAATCGACAAATTAAACATATTTAACTCCATGTACATTGCAAATTTATCTCACAGTTATAACAGACCTGTTTGTATCTATATAATCAATAAAATCTGATTAAATTCAGCCCTAGTACAGCGATAGGACAACAAACATAAACATGTGCAACTTAGTTTACAATTGTTTTGTGACTAGGTGGAATAATTTGTCAAAACTTGACTAGTTCATATCAGTATACATCATGTATCAAATAATCTTTTATGTTCATTCAACTACCTATTGTTGGATTATCTCCCATGTATGATCACTGTGGGCATTTTATGCAATACATTGCACTGGACATGTAGGATAACAGTCCCTGATAAAAAAAAAGTGTTTGGAAGCTTTGCATATAACTCTTGAAACTTACACAGGTTGATCAGGTTGGGGAAAATACCTTGATCGAGGTATAGACCTATACCTTGAATGGGGTATAGGGCTATGTCAACTTCAGTTTTTATATATTTATGGATAATGTGGACATCCACACATACCACGGACTGCATGAATCTTTCAACATGATCTATGGCTTCATTGTTCCATGTTTTTCACATCAATTTATTGCATTGTTTTATGCGACTAATCATTTAAATTAGCCACTTCAATATTTCAAAAATGAAAGATGGCTTGAAATGACATATTTGGTGAAATTTATTCTGTCCGGAAGGTCATGCGCAAATTGCAGGATTTGAGAGCCAATGCCTACTTAATAAATCAAGATTAATTGACAGACCCATAATCTAATCTGCTAGCATGTGCACATAAAAAACAGACCTGATTGAAAATCATGGAACAATGAAGCCAAATATGTTGTCGTAAGATCCATGCAGTCCAGGGTATGTGTGGATGTCCACATTTTCCATAAATATAAAAAAAACTGAAGTTGGCATAGCCCTATACCCCATTTGAGGTGCAGGCCTATACCTCGATCGAGATATAATACCCTGATCAAGGGATAATACCCCGATCAAGGGATTTTCCCTAACCTGTTGATTATGTATACTTACATTTAGTCAACACTTCTGTGATACCCACACCCTCTTCACTGACGAGTGTTTCACCAACTACATACAAGTATTCCGGGTTTATTACCACCACTGGGTCAATAGGTTGTTGCTCATTTGTCTGTACTGGCACATGAATTGGATATTCTGCCTTTATTGAAGAAGCTGTGGAGCTGGAAATAATGATAATAAATATAAGGTCTTAAGCCACTATCACATTAGATAGTTTAGTTTATATTCAATTTAATTTGTACCCCCTTTAAAATTCAAAAAAATGTCTTTCAGGCTCCCCTGATTATTTTTTAAAATTTAAATAAAATAAAAATACTAAAGTTATAATATATAAATATATTTAACTTAAAGTTGATAGAAGTCTGTTATTTACAAAAAAAATAATGTGTACAAGTCGACTCACTCAAGACCCTCCCCACCCCAAATCCTCAGATTGATGACAGTTGACAAGCAGGAAACTTGCCTCAAACCGCCCGCCGTGTTTTTGATTGTTCAACAACATGCAGCTATGCCGAGTTGCGATAGAGCTAAATATAACAACAATGATTGTCTACGGCACAGGGAAAGAAACTAACCGTCTCTTGGTGTCCACCTTCCATGGGAATAATGTTGGCACCGGGTTATGCGAAGTTGGACCAACACCTCCTTCAAAATGTAAGGAGCAAATCTGGGTAAACTTGTTTGGTCCCCATGTCGCTTCGCGTCGAACCATTTGAACTGTTGAACCCAGTTTCGACGCAACGCATTTTTCTCTCGGGTGGGAAATGGGTGAAAAGTTACATCCTTCAACCATGGATATTTCCTCTCTTTGTTCCGTTTTTTAACAGCGGCATTGCAGCCCGGAACACAACAGATGAAGTTTGGCATTTTATCCCCCGCTGTCAGATTCTGGGCCCTTCCGCTTTCAGTGAAGTGCAAACAAATTTACCCACAGGTACAAAAGAGCTACAGGACAGGGGGCACAACTCTTGGGTTATATGATGCTTTATTGCATTTTGTGCATTGTTGGAGCGCATTAAGATAGACGTATTACTGCGTCTCCCACTTTTACATAGTTTGAAATACACAGCATTAATTACAATCTTACATACATATTGAATACAACATGTGACGGCCGGTGAGAACAATATCGAAACATAATTTAGCTAATTGGTGGAGGGGGGCTCGGGATGACCATAGGCGCGTCTACGACTAGAGATATGTATGTGGTTATTATGCTAATATTATCGGTCGCTTAGGATTTGCTAGGGGTAGTTACTTTTTCTTTGTTGTTAGCTTTGTGTATAATTATATTCTTATTCAAATCGTGTTGACGTTTTGATAAACTCACCTAAACATATCTGAGCTTCAATGTTTAATTTTGTACTTTTTTCATCGTTTCCAAATAGCAATGCCTGGGTTGATGGCATCAGCTCGGTACCATAGATTCTATTAATAATTTCCAGAAGGACAACTCTTTGATTTCTAAACACAACTCTATGCGTATTACATAGACTTTCCAAGTCAATCTTTATCTTTCTGGTAAGGGGTAAATAAATTTTCCATTAGTAATGCAAGTGAATGAAAAAATAATCTTTTTATACCTATTAAGTCTGTCGGGTAAAATTACAAATTATATCAATTTACAGTATAATGAAACTGATATATTACAGGAATTTTGTAGAGGTAAATATATTTTAGGAAACCAATATTTATTTGGATATAGCTGTTTATAAAGGTGATGATCTTGTCTGACCACTCATCTGTCATCACCCTAAAAAGGTGATGAGATTTCATCAACTTTTTAGGGTGATGACGAAGGATGGCCACTCGTCGTTCATCATGACTGGATCTCATCACCCTTTTATGGTGATGGCCTGGTTTCATCACCTTTTTAGGGTGATGGATTGTGTCGTCACCTTTTCTCATCACCCTAAAAGGGTGATGACCAGACCTCATCACCCAATCACCCCAAAAAAGTGATGGCCCATCACCTGTTTTCTGACTGTGTGGGGTGGCGTATCCGTCTTTTCGACGCTACTGAACTGAAACTGGCCCAAAATCTTTACTGTTTTAAGAAAACAGAGTTCACAGTCTGCCTGCATGATCCCCACATCTATCTCACACTATATGAGCAAATAAAATATCGCCCCACGTCAACCCCACTATCGTCTTAGGCTATGCATGAAAAAATGCTTGCCCAACAAAATCTCCACGTTTAACTTAAGCTATGAAAACGGCGAGCATTTTGCCCTACATCATCCCCACGCCGGACTTAAACTTTCAGCACAGCCCGACACATTCCCTACATTGGACTTTGTCTACGAGCGCTGGAAAAAATCCACCCCACCTAATCCCTACAAACAACTCAGTCGATTAACTCCGAAGTTCATTTTCCCTACACCAACCCCACGTTACACTTTGAATATTTAGCAGATAAAGTTATGCCCTACATCATCCCCACGCGGACTTTGAATTCTCAGAACTGTCGCCCATTCACCCGTCATTATCCCCACATCCGCCCTACATAATCCCCATATTTATGCTAAATTTGCATAACCGTGGACAGCTGCCCCACACAAACCCTACGTTATCTCCACGAGGAAAGTTCCAAACCACGCTTCGCCCCACACGAACCCCACGCGCCCACCAATACCCCACACTTTCCCTACGCAATCCCCACGTTTATTTTTGTAAGGGAACAAATATATAATTAACTGTTAGTTAAATACAACAATTAATCACCCGAGCCTACCCTAAGGATTCGGTTGAACAATTTAAGACGAAAAGTATCTCACTCACCATGGAATTATAGTTGCAAATTCCACATAACCTTTGGTCGCGTGGAATTGATGGATTACAATGCCACCTAGTTAGATCTTAATTTTGTGATTGATGATTCGAAGCTTACACGAAGATTTGCGTTTAATATTATTTGTATGTACAAGATATGCGTCAGCTCAATCTATGTTTCCATTTTACTTGAGTGATTTGTCAACGTACTCTCCCTTGACTAGTATTTACAAAAAGTGGACAAGTGGGATCTGGTCAGACCCACCACAGGCCTACTACAGAAGCTATCTTGCAAATCATTTAGGACACCAGCTTCAAATTCGATGTCTTCAAACATAACTTAGACAAAATGGTCCATTGATGGTTCATAGAATTGTGTTTGCATGACATGCATGGTAGATTGTATGATTCCATGGCATGCTTTTGAGTCGTAACATATATTGAGTCCATTTTGTAACAGTATCAGGCCTCAATAAAAAGTTGCCTAGCTCCTACATCCAAATTGGCCTTGAATTTTTCAACATCAAGAACATGTTGAATTCTAGCTTTTCTTATTTCTGCACCCCAAATTTCATTCTTATACAGAACAATTTGAGTTTCTTGTTTTTCGAATTAACACTACTTGGTTACCCGGCCTCGGATTTTTAGATCGGCGACAGCTGAATATTGAATGACGGACTAGACGCTTGTAGCTATCATTGTTAAATCTCCCAAATACTGGTATCCTCTAAAAATATCCAACATATTCGTACCAATCGAAACCGCAGTGGCCCTGCATCTTTACTAAGGCTACGTCGAGAATCCACCGTATTCTCGGGTATGAATGTGAGCTGTCGAGGGATGTTTTCCTCTAGTCATATGGCTGCTTTTTAATCGCCAGACGTCGTCATTTTTCCCCGCCTCTTGCGTATCGCTCCAATTGACTGGGCTGCAACTTGCGCAAATAGTCAGTTTGGATACTTCCAAAGCAACAATCAGAAACACCTCTGAATTCAGTGGTTAAAAGGATGTTAGCATGAACAGCTTACTTCCACAAATGCAAACACTTGATTCGACAGTAAAAATGCAGCCGACGTCCTTGAAAAAAATGTCCGTCTCCATGCATAATCGAAATACCTTCTTCGCATGACAACATCAGCACCAAAATAACAAGAATGCACTCAAAGATTATAAACTAGCGCAAGTTTCTTGAAAAAACCCAGAAGGGGTCAAGAGCGCCCTATGCCGGTGTAAAAAGGACTGATGTTCGGTAGGAAGCAATCTCCGGTCCCTATCTAGTTTTTTTTCTAGACGGCTTCTATGAAAAACAGATGTACTGATAGTTTGACCGTGTTTAAATAAAGATTATTATTATTAATATTATTTCTTAGTTTGCGACTCAAGTAAGACATATTTCCCTCAAAAGCAACACCTGGAAAGGAACATCGTTTCCAATGACATGGTTTACTGTCACACCGACAGGACATGACGAATTTTCCGTCCCACGTGATTGTGACTGATCATATGGATTCCATTGATATCTTGCATGCCATGGTGTTTAAACGGCACACAACCCTGGGTTAAGCGAAATTAGACACGCGTTACGAAATATTGCGCCCTCCACGCTCGTACATTGTGTATATTTCAACAGTAGTCGATCATGAAATTCATTAGCAGATTTGGGAAACCCGAAATAATGCCGATTTATACTTAAACCTTGCCGACTCACTTTAAACAATAGAATTTTAAGATATTGAGAGATCTAGCAAATAATAATAGGCGATACATGTATACGCCATACGCAGGTCTTGGTGAAAATTACGAAAGACTAAAGCAAATAAATACAGGAAGCATGATTTAACTTTAAGATTATATCAAAAGAAAAAAATGTCAAATCTATATCGAAACTTGTGGCTCCAGACCGCGACAAGAGATTGTATCCACAGTCCTTACCTACATGTATGAACTTTGTAGTATACTTAACGTTCAGTACGTATATTGCGTACAATGTACGCCGCACGAAATGCAGGTGATGACGTATCCTTTCATCTAGCAGACGTTTCTGATGTGAGGGATAAACAACATTGCCCGACAGTAGTATTATTTATGAAGTGAAGTCGTATTACTAGGCAGTGATGTTGATGATGACGCTTTATTGGATCAGCGCAAGTACTAGTGCTGTGTGGTGAACGCCGTGCGGGAATCGAACCCACGACCTTCCTAGTTTAGTATCGAATCACGTAAACCCAGGCGCTCTGATATATTATAGCAGAAAGTGTTCTTAATCATCTACCAGTCCTATGAGGTGCATTACGACCCTTGCTACATGTATCAATGGACCGAAGCGACAACACATTTAGATTTGACACTCCGTGACTTTATTGCTTATAAGATTATATTATGGATCTGCGTATAATTATCAGAAGACAGTACTTATTTTACCGGGTATTATCAGTCCAGTAAAGTATACAATTTAATAACGTTATACTTCTTTGACTATTTTGTTACTTAAAACAATAGCAATGCTTTAATCATGTTCACATATCGTTACTTTCAGATTTGTTATTTTCACGACTTATGTATTCTAAAATTGTTCTTCATGAGCTGAATATACAGCCATTATGTAATGTTTTTGGGTATGAATTATTTGTCTTAGCTTTCACATATTTATACGACAAGTGAAGGAATGCATGTAATTTTCTTATCCTTTATAACCTAACTAAAAAGACTTAGTGATGTCAAATTATTTTATTATAAGGCTCAATATATCTAGATTCGTGTGGCATCCTTCCTCAACCCTATCTGGCCTGGGCGATTTGGGGTGTACCGCAGCCTGGGGGGAGGAGGCGGAAAGTGCCTCCTATATATTTTCGCTATCGATAAGGCTAGAGAGCTGAAACTTACCACACTGTATCTTTGGGTCAAGTTCTACAAGAAAATGTAAAAAAAAAATCCAAGATGACGTCACTGGTCCGGCATTTTCAAAAAAGAACGTTTTTGGACGATCTTTCGGTCAGAATTTTCGAATCATGCATTTTTGGTTTTTCTTCGCAAAACTGCATGATAAATTTCGCTATCGATAAGGCTAGAGAGCTGAAACTTACCACACTGTATCTTTGGGTCAAGCTCTACAAGAATATGTAAAAAAATCCAAGATGGCCGCCATGATGACGTCACTGTGACGTCATTTTGAAAAACAGGATTTTTGGGCGATTTTCGGTCAGAATTTCCGAATTTTTTGTTTTTGTTTTTTCTTCGCAAAAACTGCATGATAAATTAGTAATCTGATATGAAATAAAATAGGTTTCACTCACTCTTCCACACAGAAAAGCAAAATTCTTGAAGAAATATGACGAAAACATCATTTTTTGGTACCCCACATGGCCGCCATTTTGAATTTGCTCATGATCCTCTGCTCAGGGGGTCATGCAAATGGGCTCAAAATGACCCCACTATGATAATTTAAAATGTTACGGAGTTTCAGCTTTCAATATTTTATCGTTCCGGAGATAAGAGCAAAAAACCAACAGAGGGTGGGGGCGCGGAAAGTGCCCCCCCCCCCAGGCCAGGTAGGGCTAAGTGTCGAAATGCTCCGTTGAAGATCGAAAAGTGGGTCAAAATACTGCATGTAAAAATTCAACAAAGGGGGACAAATCCTATAATCTGTGTTGCAGTACTTAGTAACCCATCAAATCAGTTTCAAAGTTGTTACTGTTTTAAGTAGCACCATGGCTTGCTTATTTAAGATAGTCACGTTATGGAAACTTGTGTGTTGTTGAAGTTCACAGTATGTCTGGAAGATTGTTATCAGAAAAAGTAACGTTACTCATTTACTTCACTGAATATTTTAATTGGAATATAATTTCTCTTTTCTGCATGGAAGTGTCTCTGGATTCTTTATAGCGGGGAAAACTGCATACGACAGTCTGCACAGTTATATGGTGGAAATTAGCCTGGAAAGCTTCAATCTGCAATTAATTTGATGAAAACATTCTGTATTCCGAGGGTATGCTCGGGATAGATAAGAATATGCAGGCCTGAGAAACTGACGCTCTTTCAAATATTACCTAACCCATTTGTTTGTTTACTGTTTGGAATGTTTTTGCCAAATTTGCTAGAAGCGGGATTGCTTCTCGGCGTTGCAAGCTATGGGAATCACCCGGTAACTGACGAGGCGGGTAAATTTTCAAACCTCTGCTGGAAATGTGTTCAATATCTGTATGAGCCTACAACCACCAACACCGGGTGCTATACTGGTTGGGATCATCAGTGCCCAGGGTAATAGGAAATGTGAGCGTTCGTGTTCTGGCACATGTAGGCACCGTCGTGATATGACTGAAACAAGGCTGAAAACGGCAAACCCTTCTACTCACTCACTCTAAGTATTCATTCACAACGTGTATACCTGATCAGCGACAATTAGATTGCAAGGCAGCAAGGTCGTGATGGCAGCAAGGTCGTGATGCCACCAGATTGACGTTCAAAAGACGTTTTGCTTTTTCAACATGGATATGACATTATGATATCTGATCTTTGCTCTTGGATATTTTTGTCTAATTCCGTTCAGGCCTGTGATTATGGGCCGTGATGTCATGTCATTCAAGATATTCAAATGATCAGATGCAATAGAGACGATGCTGAGATACAAATCATCACAGAAATCTTTTTTTAGTTTTTGTAATGTTTTTATATGTGTAACCAATATATTGGCCCGTGAGGTCGAATGCCTTCTTGTCAGTACGCCGGTATCTTTTTTCACCAATTATGTTCCGTTTAATTATATCAGTTTACGTGCATAGCATGGAAGAATTCAGTTTTATGCCATTTGTTAATAATTATGCTATCTGTATAGACATTGTCTATGCTTATAGCAGCAACCATTCAGTGCATGTCTCAGCCTCAAATATATGATATTCTCGCCTCATATATGTGATCCATGTAATGTCTAAAATACTTCTAGGCTAGATTTCTTTGACATTCCGAATAGCGACTGTTTTCTGACCGTCCTTTAGAACTGAACATTCTGATGCAGTGTTTCTGTATGCTATGAACACAAATACGAATAACTGTAGACATAGCTGTACCATTTTGGATGAGGTTTTCACGAAATAACAAGTTATGTTCCATTTTTCATCCACTTGAAAATCTCAAAGCTGACACGAGATACAGACTAATGACCTCAAAATACAAGGACAAATTACCCTGAGAGATTTGCTACCAGGAATGAAACATATATATTCGCCCAAAATGCTCGAGATACACGTATAAGTGTACTAATCGAATATGTGTTTTGAATATACTGATGCATATTGTTAGCATTTCATTTCTAAAAAAACGGCTGTGTCGGTCAGAAAGCCATCACCATTCGGAGTTTAGACGACTTTCGACGGGGAAGTTGACATGTATGTGGCTCTCGCCTGCTTCAAATACCCACCATATAGTATAGAGCCACATTTCCGCGGCTACCCAATATCCAACCGCGAGAACGTGGTTACAACCGAAGAGCGCGTAGCTTTCTGTATGAAATAAATCACAGCGGTAATGGTTTCGTCTTCCTCTTCTCGTACTTTTAGTGACACTGGTACGGTAAGTAAGTTTGATATATGTTAGGGAGTCGTTGTTCGATGTGGAGAAGTAAACTCAGTCTAAACTCCCCTGCTTATTCCTTGTATTGCCAGGAACTTTTAGGCAAATACTGCCGGTGACATTGTCGCATTCCGTTACTGTGTTGTAGAGAGACAATGATATCATCCAATAATGGACGCATCGATTCGTTCTCAAGACGTTTCTGTTGACATCACAGAACATTGCAATGGGACCCTCGTGTGAATTTATGACAAAGGGGAATCAAACTCCGCGGTCGTCTGTCGACTGATTCTTCACAGATCCTGTGGCATCTGCGAGAGAACAATTTATAATCATGTTACAAAACGTGTTCAACAACTGTTCTCAGTCCCAGGACATTTGGTTATTACCATTGAAAGTTATTTGTAGTTTAAATATATTTATTTTATTGACAATCACTGGAAGCAAAATTTTCAACAGCAGGTATATGTATAGGTTAGTACATATACACCTGGAAAAAAGTTAAGCACCCCCATGAACATTTACAAAGGTATATGTATTGGTCGATACCAGAGGTGTACACGCACAGTAAGTTTGTAAAACTGCATGCTATCATGCAAGTTCATGTTCTGGCTTCAAGAAAACACAATAATGACAGTTTTCTTTATCTTTTTAATGATAGCACTAGCGTACCAAAAAAGTAACAGTTTGAGCTCAAAATGATACCCGTTACAAGTATGGAGCTGGAGATTCAACCAGGCAACATGGTTTGGATATGAATGGATAAAAAAGTATTTTGTAACAAGACAAAAGTATTCCAGTTCAATATCTGGTGTATCCTTCACGTGCTTGGATAACTGCCTCTACACGGCGTCGCATCTCCCAGTCAATCGTCGTATCCGTTGCAGAGGAAACTGTCGCCATTCCTGGTGCAAAATTGCTTCCAACTCACGCAGATTTTGTACTGGAGGTTCACGTGCTTGTATTCGACGCCCAAGGATGTCCCAAATGTGCTCCAGAGGATTCAGATCAAGACTCGTGGCGGGTCACTGCATTATTCTGAATGAATGCTGTCACTGCACGAGAACGGTGCGGTCTAGCGTTGTCATCCATAAACACAAGTCTGGTAGCAAGAGGATGGTTATCAAAATGGGGGACAACAACTGCGGCAAGGACATCCCGGATGTACTGATCACCTTTCAGATTTCCACGTATTGTTACCATGTCAAGCTTACAGTCATGAGAGACACAGCCCCACACCATTACTGAATCCCCACCAAAGGCAGCTGTCGGTTTGATGTTTCTTGGTGTATATGCTGTATTTGGCTGCCTCTAAACTCTCACGCGTCCATCGGTTACATGAATAAGGAACCGGCTTTCATCCGACCAATGAATTCTTCGCCAACTCTTCAGATTCCAGAGGTGTCGTGCTATACACCAAGCCAAACGTACTCGTTGGTGATGGTCACTCAGGAGAGGACGTTTGGTGACCCTTCTGGACCGATACCTGGCACTTCTTAGGCGATTTCTAACTGCTCTCGTGGAGAAACGGCGATTTGGTAACCAGAGGTTCTTCAGAACAGTACTTGTGGCGAATGGATCTAGTCGAATTAGCTTCTGAAGTGCCCTGTCTTGACCTTGTGATGTCACCCGGGGTCAACCGGAACGTGGACGGTCCTTCGCCTCATTGGTTTGCCTGTGTTTCCTCACCAGACGGCTGATAACTGTGTAGTGGATGCTGAGTCGACGACCAATTGCCTTAAAGGACATACCGGTTGAATGCATACCAATAACGTTTCTTTCAAAATACGAGCGTTGCGTGCAAGATCTATGGCGTTACGTTTCGTATCTTGTGTCTAATTCCGCTTAACCCATGTACTTCAAGATCCTCATGATACTCATATGAACAGTCACAATCAAAGCGTGACTGAGATACATCATTCTTTAGATGAAGACTTTACAACGAATATTATGGATTAAGAACACTGATCAACGATACGGATTTGATATTTTTGGAACATCATGATGTCTTGCCGGCATCATTGAAAACTGTTGACCGATTCTCTCTTGCAGGAAACAAGCCTATCTTTGTGTATACTATGATTGTCTTTTTGAATTTGGTGCTGGTGCTGTTGTATGGAATGTGGAGTGGGTCTTTGGATTATGGACGCGTGTGTTCTCTGGTGGACGACGGCTGAGTTGTGAATGATGGACCAGACGCTTGTAATTTGTATCTTTTTACTTTTGTATAAATAAACAATACGGACAGAAAACTAGTTGTAATTATCAGAACAAATATTTCCGATGGGATCCGAGAAAGTGACAATGGTTCTTGAGTATTCCTGAAAATCAGTTCCAACCATGTTGAAAATATATCGAGTTGCATTTTGTTACAGCAAGTCAAATGTATAAAAGGCGCACCACAGCTACAAGTTGTAAGGTTTCTGAATCACAGCACTTTTTTTCTAAGCGTGTATATGGATTGAGATGAAACGATGTTCACATATTAGTCCGATTAAATGGAGACAGAAATTCGCATCTTTCTGGAATATTCAGTTGAATACTGAATATCCCAAAACATACTCAGCGCTATATTGGCTATATTTTACATGTCATGATCGAGCACTCTCCGTTTTAGAAGTGGTATCCCCGATAGATGGATAGAGTATTAATTTGACCCAGTGTAGAAACCATGTTAGTTATTACACATTAGCTAGATTTATAGTATATTCCATCTAACACTCAACGAACACGTTACAATCGATATCCTAATTGGGATAAGGAGGATCCGAATGCCATATCACTCAGTTCAGCGAAAAAGCATGATCCGTAGACTTTTTTCAACTTCTTGACGGAGTCTTTACGCTCGCTTTGTCTGGACACTTCCGTTTTGTGGGATTTTCTTCTGCCTTCCTCTGTATTGCCTCGTATATGCCGAGAACAACCGAAATGCGGAGAGTTGCGTAACTAATGACGCTACGCTGTTGACAACATCATATTTTAAACCAATGAAATTGCATGGAATCAGTTACTGCTTATCAAATATCCTCATGCCCAGTGTCTCCATTCTCTTTTTATTTAGTATGGAATAGGTTGTATATAAGCTCCCGGTTTAAGGTTTGTCATATGGGAACCGCGTATCACCCTCATAGCTATAGGTGCGACCCTATCATTGTTGACAGTGACACACGTTGACGCTGGCAGTTACTTGCTCGTGTAGAAGAAATAATACAGAATGGTAAGTAGTTACAGATGGTTAAACCTGCAAAATCTGATGTGCCAGTTATGCATGCGCAACTGAAAACTTTAAAGAATACTTTAGTATGCAGAATAGGCATTTTGCACATTCCCCATTTAAACTCCGTCGCCCATCATCTTTTGAAGATTTTGTAAACTAAAACGGATCAGAGTTATCCTGTATGGCATGTCTTTTTCCAAAAGACTATTGGTTATATTTCGTTTCTTCCAGGTTTGCGTTGAAGTGGAAATCGATGTTCAGTGGCAGAAGTCTGTCTTCTTGCAGCAAAAACTGTTGGGAAACCGTTATAGTTGCCCTTGAGTACGTCTGCCAAAATCTTTGAGATTACACCTGACATTTGATGTATTGCTCATGTTTATATGCAAATATCCTCCAATGAAAAAAAAAATCCTCAATGATATACCGTTTAAAGTTATACCGACAAACCATGATAGGACCCCTACATCTGCTTCTTCACGCCAATATTTCCACACACGAATATCCCGTTCTAATAAGCAAAATAAGGTGTTGGAATGCAAATGTTCGGACGACAGCTTCTAAAATCCCTGTCACTGCTTAAATTAGGGAAGAGATAAGTCAAACGCGATATGTTAAAGGTCTACGCATGGCAGTATGAGTCAATGATAGATAGTCCAATTTGACTGTATTCTACGGCTAATATCACCTAGGAACCTCGGGTTAATTGAATGTCGTCTTCACATCGGAATCTGTATTCAATATATGCGATGATAGCTTGAGAGAGTTTTGAAATGCTGCTTGGCATGACGGATATTTTCGGCATTCGTGATCGCTTAAAACATGTTTGCTTTAGCGACAAGAATCCTTAGATGAATCCGTTAATTAATAGAGCACTTCAGGCGTTCTCCTTTGTTACCTCGTCCCCGAACACTCAGCTGAAATAGAATAAACAAAACTTCTATAACTTCATATTGATTTCATATTGATCGGACAAATGGTAGCTGCCTATGAAAACACTTCGTTAGACTTCCAGGTTTGTTCATCAGAAAAAAAACGATACTTAGACATTTCAGGATGAAAATAAATTCTCAGACATACAAATGGAATGGAATTTGACAACCGATCTTCACAAAATAACTCATCCTTAGATATCGGTATACACTAGACGTGATCCACCACAACTTTCCTGACATCATACTCACAATTCGAACACCTCATACCATTTACATGGGCAATCGCGTATTAAATTATTCACATGTAAGGTTACTGGTCATTTGTGATTTGGCCTGAACCGTCCCAGCATCGTTTGGTTTCAGTCACCCGATGATTGTTACCATTAGGGTGGCGATGAATCTTTACTTCGGATTAACTCTGTTTGGCATGGAGCGGATTTCGCATCCCCCCATGGTGATTTTTTTTGTTGCGTGCTCTAAAACGGAGAAAGTCAGGGAGCTGGAACTTTCTGACTCTGTAGTTTATCTTATCCCGCTTCAGATAATACCGTCCAATGCAAACGAGCGACCATGGTCACATTGTCGCCCGATATTTTTTCATCCATCGCCGTCGATTGTAATTCGGGGTGAGTAACTACAATAAGTATAAAGGTGAGCTACAGCAGATGAACTTCTAAATTAGATAGCATTCATTTTGTGAACAGCTCGTATTTCATCGTTATCTGCGATGATGAACGCTAATGAATGTATGTTGCAAATTTATGACTTCACATACAGTGTTTTTTTGTTTCGTGAACAACAACAAAATAGGGCCAAAGTTGTTCACAAGAAGTCCTTTCTCATAGAATTTTCCTATAAACTTTAGCGTGTTCAGAAAGGGTCTTCAGCTGACGCCTCGCCCAATATAAATTTTACTGACCCCATATATTTCTGTACTGGGTCACTGACAAACCGTGTAACTAATAATATCAGGTCCACGTAGGTCCTAGTTTTTCTAACCCTCTCCCCTCTTGAGCAGATCACGGGTGAATTCAATATGGCGGCCTGGTGGGGCCCCAGAAAGGTGTTCGTCTTTTTTTCTCTTGATAAATTGGACAATGGATAATTATATTTCACATCGAACGATTATTTACTATTTGCCATGGAGTTTCTGCGATGAAATTTACAATAGTATTTTTTTTTAAACCTGACAGAAAATCGATTGAAAAAAGCTCCTGGGAAAATGGCGTAATCTTGCAGCCATCTTATTTTTTTCACATTTTCTCACAGAGCTTGACCCAAGGGTATGGAGTGGTTACTTTTAGTTTCCCAGACTTAGGGATAACGACAACATTTATGGGGAAGCGAAATCAGTCCCCCAGGCTGTTGCATGCCCCAAATCATCCAGGCTAGAAGAGTCAAGCGGACACACAACGCGAAACGTAGCATCAAGGATTTGGTCACTACTTTCAAATTTTATCGCCATATGGCTATGATATTTTTACAAAATTCCCTCTAGTTACCGCTCTAAGTGAGCATGCGCGGACATCCGATATCCCCGTTGAAATATTCTGACACGGACATTGTCACATCCGAGAGTATACCACTTCAGACATTGAATATGCCCATTTATAGCGATGGTAGCGGGCATTTCAAACAGCAATACCGGGCATTTCAAACAGCAATATTGCTTGGTCGTTTGGCAGGTTAATAACTGAGCCATTTTACTATTTTTCTCGGGACGGATTAATTTTTCATGATAATATCATATGCTATGGTAATTGTAAATAGTTGTGTTTCATGATCTGGCCATTTTCTAAGGTTTATATCTGCCATTCTCCATTTGGGATATTGATTCTGCAGACTTGTGTCAAAATGATTTATTTCTGTGTTTCCTTTATAATTTGTTACTCTCGGGTCCTCCATTTGTGTGTGGCGCTTATATCGTATGCCGGATATCGCGTTATACCCATCCAACAATACGGAATAATCGACGATATAATTGATGTTATCCGGATGCTTGTACTTTTAAGGTTCCCTTGAACTCTACAGTACCTTCAATTATGGCAGTGATCGCTGAATCCGTATGAGGACAAGTTTCCAGTTGACGAATATGTTTGGCTTCTTAGCTGGATGAATGGTCTGTAGTACCAGCGATTTAATTGTTATCGGGATATTGAACCAATTTCAATAAGTTCCAATTGCAAAGGTATCCCTTTGTGAAAAATGACAAATCGAAATAACTTCGATGTCGATGAACTTCATTCACTAGATCTAGTTCAATCTCGCCACCACCATTCACTCACTCATTCTGCATATCCCCTGCCCCGACATACACGCTTCCCCCTGGTGGGTTGTTCAGTGGCAGTAATTTACATAAAGCGAATCACAGTTCCTCCGTATTCCGTATAAAGGGGTATGAAGTCCATAGCATTCCATCTTTAACCTTTTCTGTTCGTCTTGTGTGTTCAGTTTGCAGAAAGAACGAATTCGAAATCGGAGAGCAATATGTTGTGCACATGAAGTTATATGTTTGCTTACTCTTAAAGGTCTGTATGCAGGTGTCTGAATCTGTTGTCTTTGTAATCTAGTCCGATTGCTAGCATAAACAACATAAATACGGTTTCTTGAGCATATATGCATATATATGTGTAAATACTCCATTGTGATCGAAGTTTTATTTGTGGTTATCCGTCTCCTTGGTTTCATCATGAGTGCCAATTTGGGTTTTATTCCCGTTTTACTGAATACGGTTTTCTAAATGATTTCTCTCGAGAATTGAAGTACGACGGTAAATTACTGTCGAATGTAAGTACAGCGCCGCCAGAAATTAGGTTAACGCCAGGAATCACATCGAATAAATTGCCATACAGCGAGAATGATCGAACAAGCTAAAGAACCATGTCTGCCATGAAATTCCTCCATGGCAAATTCATATGCAACAATCGTATTTTTTACTACCGATACTAGAGATTGTCACCGAGAAGGCAAGGGTTAACAGTCACAGAGGACGTCGGAGCTTCAGAGACTCGTCGCGCACGCCAATATGCGTCCCACTATCAGAGTAATCTCGTCATCCGACTCTCTATATAGGCCAAGCCGGGCTTTCTCGCAAAATATAGCATGTGATTATGGCTGCCGACATAGGTCACTTTCCAAATAAATTCAGCTGCATATAACCGAACATGTTAAATATAATTGTATGCAACAAAGTAGGCCCGTTTCGCTGCTCTTTACCCCTACCTGGGCTTAATGGGACCTACCCATGGCTGGCGGGTGGGGATCATTTCGTCTCTCCTCCGTATTTTTTCTTCTTATTCCTTGAGATAGGGGGTAGAAACGTCCCACAATATATCTTGTGGCCAAGATCTATTAGAAAATGTAACAAAATCTGGGCTGGCCTCTCTGATGACGTCACCGTCAAGTCATATTCTAAAAATACTTTTGGGTCTATTTAAAAAAAATATATATGTATTTTTTTCGAAAACAACACTAATTAGAAAATAATTTCGGGGACTTTCGGGTCATAAAAAAGGCAAATGTTTTGCGGATACGCACCGCTATTTTGAATTTACAAAAGATGCTCTGCTCGGAGGGTAAGCAAATATGCTGCAAATGACTCCACGATGATAATCTATACAATCACAGTGTGTCAGCTGTCAATTTTGTGTCGGTTCGGGGAAACTTTGGTAAGGGTTTCACTAAATCCAACTCCCCTTTCCAGGCCGGGTTGGGTAATGCGGTAATACCAGCCTGGCAGGAGGGGGGTGGGTGGCGGGGGAACCAACTTTCTACCTTATCTCCGGAACGACAACAAATTGAGAGCTGACACTCCGTGACGTTGACGACTATTATATTGGAGTCAGTTGAGTCTATTTACATAATGCCCCAAGCAGAGGATCATGGCTAAATTAAAAATTACGGCCATGTGGGGTATCGGAAAAGTCATGTTTTAGTCAGTTATCTTCAAAATCCTTGCTTTTCTGCGAGGAAAAAAGGACCAAAAACCGTTTTATTTCATATCGGGTTATTTTCTTTGTATTGATCTTGCTGTTCGAAGAAACACGTCCGTAAATAGTTCGAAAAATCGAACAAAAAATTAATGTTTTTGCGAATGGCATCACCATCATAATAGCGGCCATATTGGATTTTGTTTTTACATTTTCTGGTTGAGCTTGACCCAAGGGTATAGTGTGGTAAGTTTCAGCCCCCTAGATCAAGGGGGTAAGAAAAATATTGGGAAGGGAGGCAAATGCCTGAACAGGTCCCAAATAGCCCAGGCCACAAAGTGAAATGCATACATTCAGCATTCATATATATGCTAGCTGAATTGGACGAGTTTCAGCACACTTCATTCGGGTAGTTCGTGTCAATGGCATACCACCGTCGCCAGAGGGCAGATTAAGTGGATCAATGAAATTCACCCGTGAAAAGAAATGGCATGCAGTAGATAATGCATATACATGTACGTAGTATCAGACAGATTATTACGGATTTTTCTCTATAAGCCTCGTCCTCAAATTCATTCGGCTTTCTCCGACTAAAGTGAAATTATTCGATTCTGATTTTTAAATTCTTTTCTCCGCCTAAAAGAAAATTCGAAGTTGAATACTAAAATGAGTATAATGTAAACAATACCAAGTTTAGGTCTGACTGTGTCATAAAGGACCACTTTCGGATTTTTTTTTCTTAGATTTTGTTCGATTTCCTCTGCTTGTGGTGTATTTCTAATTGGTAACGGTTAGTCGTTGAAACATGTTGAGGGTAATGAGGTAAAACATCTGGCAGTGATAGATTGTCTTCCATTAATCCATTTAATTAAAATCGATAGCTAATTGACCTGCACCTCGGCGAGCTAATTATTAACGTGGATAAAGGTATATTTCGGGTTTACAAGCTGTAGCGTTGTTGTTCCCATCATAATTATCGGGTCAGTTGACAAGATGTAAGAATTTGAGCAAGAGTCAATATTATGCGCAGTATAATAATTCCATTTAGGAATATATCAAGCAATATCGAATAGGGACCTATTCTCTGGATAACACATTCTTAGTAGGCTTCTTCTGTACCAACGTATTTCTCATTATCAAAACAAAAATATTATCGCGGTTTGTTACCTGTCAAACAAACACACCATACACAGCATTTAATTCAAATGTCATTGCTTTCATACAAATATCCAAGTTCACATACCCAATGTTTCGATATTTTTCACACGCCCTATAAATGATGGCGATTTCCCTTTGACCGTGTCCGGTCTTCATTTCTATCAGTTTTCGATCCAATGTACTGTGAGCGGATACACGAGGGGTGAATATTGTGTCAGGTATTTATTTTGAGATAAAGGTTTACCGAAAATCAGGAAATCTTTGATGTGCAATAGTTTTTGTTCAGGTATGTGCATTGTGATCACGAGCAGCAGGAAGCCTAATGATTTTGAGTCGGCCTGCTACTTTTTTGTATGTGGGATATCCCATGTTCCAGATTATGGAATTGTACCAAACTTCAAGTAAACGTTATCCATGGGTCAACGGAGAACAGTATTCATTTTTAGGTCAACAGCCAAGATCACTGTAGTCCTGAAATAGTTTAGGTGTCCGTGATCAGCATGCCACGAGAATGATTTAACGTATGTCCCTTTTAATAGCTACAGGTCTAAACAAAAAATATGCAAAAGAGGACACGAGACATGAACCGAAATACATGATTACGTACAATTATAGCTGGAATTTCTGCCTGTCTGTCGGTGCTCCAAAATGTTTGTCTCTGAGTGAGCTAGCTTGTACCTGATAGAATCCTTCATATTTTGTTTTTGCAACTGAAATGTTGATGTTAATGCGGCAATACATCTTATACATGTATGTACAGTGCTATAACTCAAGATTGTGTGGACGTTTTCTCAAGCCCATGGACTCTAATATACATCATATCATCTATAATTTTGAGCTACGTCAGTTATAACTAGTGATATCCTATGGAATGCACATTATCCTTCTTTTTCCACCAACTTATTTTTTTTAGTTCTTTAACTTTCCACAAATTCACTTAATGCTCTCAATCATACATGTGACCTGGATAACAATGGGGTCACGCAGATATCACTCACCAAAATTAAGGTCAGTGGATCAAAGTTTAAGGCTACTGTGGCCTGAAAATCAGACATCATGGACAATCTTAACTTTTTGCAATTGAATATACATGACCGCTAGATGATTTGTCGCTAGACAAAATTGAAGCCCAGTACTGACACCGTTCAAGTTTACTTTGGCCCAAAAATCACACGTGGATACATCAATGCGAAATGATATGCCAGGTATTAAAATTGAGGTCAACAGACCAAAGGTCATCATCAATGTGGCCCCAAAACAGGAAATTAATGAAAACATTGTCTGTGCTATTACTCTCTCCAAGGATAAAGATTGTGGAATTCAGTTTACTTCAAGCTTATGTCAAACACGAAAACTATTTATGTCAGAAGGTTAAAGGGCAAGGCCATCAAAAGCCATGAAATCCTCGAAAATCAAATTTTTGGTTCAGTGGAAAGCGACGTTTTGAAACCAAGATTGAGGTCAAAAGTTCAAAGTCTGATCACTGATCATCAGCAACTCATTCAACCATGACAGATTCGTAGATTTCTTTCTAATGACGTACATGTAGGCCATATTGTCAGTTTGGCCCATGTGTGTTGTAGAACCCTACCTGGCCTGGGCTATTTGAGCTAGGGAGCTGAAACTTACCACACTTTACCACAAGGTCAAGTTCTACCATAAAATAAAAAACAAATCCAAGATGGCCGATTTGATGACGTCACAATGAGGTCATTTCGAAAAAAAGTTTTTGATCGATTTTTCTTCTATATAATTTCTTCGCAAAATCTGCATTATGCTTTAGCTTATAATAATGTGATGTGAAATAAAATAGTTTTTGGCCACTTTCCCTCAATGAAAATCTGGGATTTTGAAGAAAAATGACGAAAACATCACTTTTCTGGGACCCCACATGGCCGCCATTTTGAATTTATTGTTCTCTTACTGTTCGTAATTCTCTCTGTGTATGCAAAAAGGCTCTAAATGAGCACAATATGATAAACTGCAAAGTAACGAAGTGTCAGCGCTAATTGCTTGTCCGGTGGGAGGGGGCGGGGGTGGGTGGGATAATGTCCTCCAGGCCTTGTAGAGTTAATCTTCAGGATGTTAAGCATGTTTCCAGGAGTTCTTGATTATTTTTGAGCGACGTGTGTTTATAATAATAGGCGAACCCTAAATACAATGTCATTAATTATCCATATCGCAAATAAATACTAATCATCATTTATCATGTTTACATGTATCTCTGGTCGATATAGATCATAAAACTTGGCTGCGTAGAAATAGCCAAACAGTGATCGACTGCCTCATGTCGTCACTGGTAAATCACCTGCTCAGAGTGGAATATAGGAGAGCGCAGTATAGGTAATTGCTCTCTGAGTAAATGCCTTGAACCATGTAGACCACGAAGTCGGCTACTTTTGTCGCTCGTCCTGTCGAGCTGGTGCCAATTAATGAAAACTCCCAACTACCTGTAGCAGAAAATTCAGGTTACTTCGCCTGACGAAGTCCTTAGATAAGATTTTTTAGTATAATTTTGGAACAATCCGCAGTGTTTGTTGATGCGAATATATCACTTAAAAGAGTAACAAATAATATATACTTTAAACCGGCGACAAGTTGATGGGCTAAACTGATACAATGTGTGGGGTAACTTTTAAACGTGTTAGTGCGATTGATGCTGGACTTCTGGACCCTTATGTAACACTGTCAAGACGCAAACCTATGAATCACACTTTAAAAGTGTTGACTTCTAACACTTCGGTTTGTGCAAGTACCTTTTTCCAGTGTGCTAAATGAAGCGCTTGATTGGCGGGTGATCTCCCAGACATGTGTTCTCAATAAGAACTTGCATTTCTACTAATATGCTCCTATCTAACGATCAAAGAGCTCATCTTTTTCTGTCAGATGATTCAGCAGGGCTATTAGATCTTTGCTCTTGGATATTCAGACCTGTGCTAGGGGACGATTGGGCAGTTCATTCAAGTTGTCTAATTGAACAACTAAAATAAAAGCGTGACTGAGACAGAAACCACCACAGGGATCATCTTGTGATGTTGTATGTATACAGTCAGAATATTGGCTTGTTGAGTCAATGGTTTGATGTCAGTGTGCCGTCATCTTTTTCCACGACCGTTGCGTTTATGTTGCGTTTAGAGCTATAATAAAGCTATATCATAACATACAGTGGTGCCAACAGAAGTAAAATGATCACACAACGGGATATTCTGACTGCGTTGTGCTCAAAGAATCACGAACTATTGTCGCATTTAACGTAGTTTAGGTTCCTCAGCCGCGCTTTGAATGCAATCGAACGTGTGTTATGACAACCGTATTGATCAAGAATTTGAAAAGAAAAGACATTCGTGACGAATTGAAATTAATGATACAGATAAGTCAATACCTGACATGGCATATTGCTCGTCAATTTTTTTGTTTGAATAATCTTTGTTATTGTCGCTTTGAAGTCTTGCAAATTGACGGCTACATACATGTCATGTACGCTGGATCGATCAATACACCTTTTCTATATATATTTTTTTTTTGGAATGGTATTGGAGTGGCATCTCTCCGAACTGTACGATTCATATGAATGGAAAGGATCCACTGTCCGACAACAGCGTTTCGTGGATGTTGTATTCATGGTAACGTACAAAATGGAATGGGAAAATTGCCCCTTTGGCGGATTACCTACCTGGTTGATTTCTAGATCATATATTCAGCATCAGACACAGTGTAGCGGACACACTGTCCCCTGGAACATCTCATACATTGATCATAACATGGTGTAATCATTGCCTGGAAGACTGGAAATCATTCGCTCACCCATTGCCCCATAACCGTAGGTTTGATTCACATACATGTGCTTTCATCGTCTCTCATAGCTTTTGAGGACGTATTGTCTTCTGAAATCCCCACTGTCCGATCAAATCTAGACGCTGTAACCATCTGGGGTTGGTTGGATGGTTGTTTGAAGTTTAACGTCGCACCTAACCTTATTGGTCACACGGCGACGATGACCCAAACAATCATACACTAGCAAAACCCTAACCCTAACAAAAACCAAACCAAAACTAAAAAAAAAAATTGAATTTCGAATTTTGAAAATTAGGCTCCACAGACACTGATTAAAATGGATCCTCAGAGAGCCTAATCTGTTTGATACTTTAATCTACCTCCTGTGCCAGACAAACATGGTACAAACCATGCTGCCCTAAGCTCCATCTGGAGAAGAACGCTCCACGACTGCGCCAGTCACACTCAAACAGCGAACAGTCACATTCAAAGCGTGACTGAGACACATCATACTCTAGATAACGACTTTAAAACGTATATCATATGGATTAAGAATACTGATCAGCGATACGGATTTGATATTTTTGGAACACCATGACGTCTTGCTGGCATCATTGAAAACTGTTGACCGCTTCTGTCTTGCATAAAATTAGCCTGATTTTATGTATACTATGATTTATCCTTTTAATTTGGTGCTACTGTTGTGATATAAATTAGGTCTTTGGATTATGATGGAGGAAATTCTTTAATGGACGACGGCTAAATATTGAATGACGGACTAGACGCTTGTATAATGAACTTTTCCTATATGTTAGATATCTAAACGACGTTTTGAGCGTCCAGTCCAATGGTAATGTCGCCTTGTGAGTATCCTCTGCCAGGTCTAGATCAATGGGCTGGCAAAATGTGTACATCAGACTTGACTGTGGGTACCAATCATGCTCATTTGAGATGGTACGGATTCGTTTCTATATATGATGATTTCAGTCAATCAAGTTTAATCAAACAGTGCAATGCTAATGATGTTATCCTCTCGCCAGATATGAAATGTCGTTTATGTGCCATCCCTATTTGAGTCGTTTTTGTGATAGGCAAATCCATTCCCCTCACAATGTTTAGGATACGAAGGATACATGTCGCCAAGGCTTTTGTTATTTGTCATTCAGTACTTACCTAAGACCTGGGGGACAACGCTGGGTACAGGATTCTTTCCGATCTAGGAACCTGATGAGTATAAATTCTCTTGAGCTTGAACTAGTTGTCACAGGAGCAGTCTGATTCATCCGTTCAAATTATTTGGCCGAATCCACAGGTTGGGCACATCGGTGTTGATGTGAATGAGCAAGCACTGTGCCGAGTCATTGTTTGCATCGTATAGAATTTGACGTATCTCGATGAACTGATGTACTTTTACAACTTTATATCAGATAATTCAGCAACTCGGCTTTGTTCTTGTCATTATTACTGAAGGATCCTTTCGTCTAAACATCTAGATATATCTAAATTCACGTTCTAACAAATATGTCGGCCTCGGTCGCATCATTGGGTCGTTCTCGAACAAAGACGCTGGGCATATATTGAGATTTTGTGATGTACAGTCTCTGCCAAAATAGTGCATCGAGAAACATTTTAAATTAATGCGTCTATTTGGGATTTAGAATGATTCTGTACATATTTTTCGGACTACAATTGAAATATTAAAAGATTGCCTATTTTGATGAGGTTTGATCCGTTATCTACATGTATCTGAACGCCAGCAATGCTCTTGTAGTCATGCCCTATCATTAATCTCAGCAAAATTAAAAGAAATAGAATTTGAATTGAGGGCATATATCCCTTGATTGATAGATTTTGGCTACCTTTTGGACTTGCGCAACTGTCGGTGGGCTCAGCATGATAATCAGCCATTCATGTCCATATTTGACGAACAACGTCACAGTATGGTTGTTTCGCGGTTTTCCAACACCAACAGCAGAATATTTCTGATCTGTCCACATTCACGGCGGTCATTCACATCGAAGACATGGGCTTTAACACAAAACTGGTCCATTACCCGTAATCCTAAATCCTAAATCCTGAGACTTTTATGGTATGAAACACATGAAGAGAATATGATTCTTAAAAGCTGAATTTGATGAGCATAACTCTATTTTAAGCATACTTATGAATAAACATAATCAATATGAGAATAATTATTATAAGCATAATTAATATGATAAGCATAATTATGAATTTGGTAAGTATAATTTCTTCGAGCATCGAGCAAACCTACACACTGATGTTTCCCCACAATACATTTACCAAATGCACCGGGTTAGTTTTAGAATATCCTTGCAGGCGTGCTGCATGCCTACCTGGCATGCTCTCACTGTCGTCTTCTTCGGAGCCTTGTTTTAAACAGGCATCACTACACCTTCCTCGCGCAAGATTTCGAACACAAGCCCTCTCATCACATTTGAGAAGAACACATCTGAGCACGCCACCAAGAGTTACATATCGGACATTGTCTTTGTCAGGTCCACACGAGAGATTATCGATAGGGCTGTAACATGTTTCTTACCTATTAAATCTTTTTCAACTCAGCGCTCTATGCAGCAATAGCTGGAGACTGAAAGTTCTCTTGCAAGACATTTAACTAATAACACTTTATAACGATACCCCAAGCTTCTGCGCCTCAACATTTGCACCCCAAAGAATAATGGTTTAAAAAACTGGTGCATTGACGACACGAGATTTTCATCCTACGAGCCAGGATCGGTTGCAAGTTACCTTTTAAACAGAACGAGACAATATCCTGATTACTTGACTAGATGACCTTTTGACTAAAAGAATACCACGGCGTCTGACATCAAGGACTAACGTTCGATATGGAACGTCACCGTACTGAGGAACAAATAATAATGGCAATGTGTTCGCAAACATTCTTTAAATTCGAAAAGATAACCACTGCCATCTAATCCAGAGAAAATTAGCATATAATTTGCATTGATGTTCTCAGAATATTGGAGTGAGTGAGTGAGTGAATAGAATATTGGATAGATTAGTAATAGGACATATGCATTGGAACAATACAAGAATTCCAAAGCATGTAGTCTGTCGATCAATGCTCAGCAAAATTAGAAAACCCTTGAAGTATCATGATCTGTCCAGGACGTATCCACAGATTCAAAGGAAGTAGTCAGAAATGCCTTTTTATATGTGCCACAGTTTGATAATATTCAAGGTTCATCAACCATTTTGACGAAAACTCTTGCAACAGTCTGTTGAATCTTGAAGTATAATTTGTCATTTATACACAACTTTTCAGTAGGAAAACTAACAGAATCAATTTGTGCGAGAGATCCAGCGGCCTCCCCTGTATATTCCCTTGTTCATTGTTTGAGCTGTCGATTATTTTCTCTTTAACTGCGTGTTGATCCTTGGGCAAGGGTTACCGGATGTATACAGTCTACAATGTTTCGACGGGGAATACACACAAATCAAATCCTACATACGACCGAATCTGTCTTCAGTCTATATTAACTTTGACACAGACACTCTCAAATCGGATGAGATGATTTATGTCTAAGAATTACAATGTCAGGGACTAGACATTTTGTTGATGTACAAACCCCATCCAGACAATCCATTCTGATCCACCCTTCCGGAGACTCCATTCCTTATCCTCTTAGATGCAAACTCTCATCTGGGAGGAATATGTGTATATGCACTAAAGCTATTTCGACAAAATGCTTTCATTAGGACAGTACTGCTTGTATATAGAGGGAATGTACTGCTGCTCACCACTGAGCAAAGCTGCAGTCTTTTCCTGTCTTCAAGTAGTTGCACTGTTAAAAACGCTGCTATTCGTGTTATTCTAGCATTAATTAAGATATATATTTACGGCTGTCGATAATGAACAAATATTGTTCATCCTTTTCTGATGTGCGGTCGATGAATAAACAATGTTATGACAAAGTCAAAGACACGTTTCTGATTATGACATTCTGTATGGTGCGTTTTAGTCAAAGAGATAAATAACCAATTACCAATTGAAAATAGAAAGCGCATTAAAGAGCATGGCTTTATCAATTAAATAACTATGGTATCAAGCATACAATAGAGGACAGAAATAACTTACACTTTAAGTGGATTCCCTCCCGCGCAAATAGCTGTACAAATAACTCTGAGAAAAAACTGACATGGTCGAGACAAATAATTTGACCACCCGACCCCAGGCCTGGATAGGTCCCATATAGGATTATAATAATCCAGCGGGGGGGGGGGGGGAAGGGGGGTGTCGATGACCAAGTGGTCTAAGGCGCTTCGTTGGGTTACCGCCAGCCCAACACCGCTGAACCGGCTCGTGTTTCCGCCCTGCTTCTGCTAACACAGCAGCTCTATATGGCAATAAGTATTAGCAGTCTGCTGTAACAAAATTTTTGATATGAACTATCGTTAATCCTGCTCTAGATTCAACGACTTTGTCGTGTCGAAATAGATACAATCTTTCATAACAATATTTACACCGAGCGATTTGAAATCACAGCACTATATAATGAGGCGAAATACAGTTTCGTTGGATCAATATTCTGTTGCTGTCGGATAACGCCCACATGTGAAGAAGGTCATCACCGACTGCAATTGATAACAAAATCTATCGCAGACTGTTGACATAGATTGACACCAGGGCGAAAACTGCCTCCAGGTTATGCGATAGTTTGAACGACCCAGACAATTAATTTGCCCACTGACCCGCGCGTCTATACAATAGGAAGATTCTCAATCCTCAGATCCAGTTAAAGCTTATATTCTTTCTGCACTACATCGATGTTATTCAACATGTAGGGACATATGAACCGATTAATTGCTAATAGAATACGATGAGCTTCCGGCATTATATACATGTGCAAACGAAATTGAATTGAAAAATATGTGCCTAGTTGACTACATTCGCGAGTAAGGATCTCCGATTTATAGATTGTACGGAGAATTAGAAAGATACCCGCTCCAGCTAATTGTCATGAAAACAATTATTTCGTTTTGGCTTAATATTATAATGGGGTGTGATAAACCAAACTTATCTTATGTGCGGTATAATTTACTTCTTGTGACACAGAACAAGGCGTTTATCAATATGGGTGGATAGGAAATGTCAAATTAATATTTCAACAATGTGGAATGAACAAGATTTGGTTGACCCAGCCTTTTCCAGATATACATGTCAATGCAATACGCCAATGCAACGAAGAACAATGAAATACGCCTGAGAGATCAACTAAATTAAAGCTAACACAATCTACACATGCTATTTCCTTTTCTTCGAAATGTACCTTTCATCAATTGTTTAAATAATTTATACATACATGTATCGAAAAATATCTAGCATTACCCTCTTAATTCGGAATCCTATTCGCGAAGTTCAGTACTTCGAATCATAGACAATAGACAATATTGAGACCGGAAGATATCACAGAACCTGTAAATTATGTACCAGAGGATCCACGGGAGATGAATTTCATAATTTACTTAATATATTACGAAGGTAGACAAAGGGTCTGCCGTTATCATTATGGGTATGAGTTTTTACTAAGTCATAATGGATGAGAAGTTAAATGACAACCGTACGTACGAATCAATCGGAAGTAATGTTGATAATGCAACTAGAAGGAAAATTGACACACTCATACAAATGCATGAGCATGGTCTAACAAAATCGGAAAAAAGACTTTCTGATAAAATTCTAAACGAAAACGAAGCGGCTATATGAACTTCCGAAAATACACGAATCCACAGAAATTATAAATGTCATAAAAGAACAAAATTACGAATATATAAACTTATCCAATCACAGTGACCTGGAATTTAGACCAATTCTTACCGATCCAGCCTATCCAGCAAGCCACTCAAGACAACTACTGGATTTCGTTCTAAAACCGTGTGTACAATTTGTGCCATCCTATGTAAGAGATCGATTTTCTTCGTTATTTGCTCGACAAAATATAGTGACATTGAAATTTTCTGTACTTTTGATGTTACTAATTTATGTAGAAACATATCACACGATCTTGACATTGAAGCTGTTGAGTATTGGCTGAATAACTTCCCTTGTCAGAACAATAACCGATTTACTAAGGATTTCATGTTGAATGGGATTAGACTCACGAAGCGTATCTATAAATCGTTTGATATTTCGTGGAGAAATCCGTGATATTTTCCCGATATCGTAAATTTCAAAGATGAGAGCGAATCGAGAATTTTTATCAAAACAAGAAACGAATAACTCGCGAAGCCGGTTTTCTTTCGCTTTATTGACCGGTTTTCATTCGAGATTTTTTTCTCCAAAGTCGCCCATTAAAGAATATTCGCGTCCACAATGAAAAGACCATTTCCATATTCCATATAACAGCATTAGCACCAAATTCAAAAGTACAATCATAGTATTAATAAATATAGGCTAATCTCCTGCAAGACAGAAGCGGTCAACAGTTTTCAATGATGCCGGCAAGACGCTGATCAGTATTCTTGATCCATAAGATATTCGTGGTAAAGTCTCCATCCAGAGAATGATGTATATAAGTCACGCTTTGATTGTGACTGTTCATATGAGCACCATCAGGATCATGAAGTACATGGGTTCATACCACCTATAGCCCCGGGATAAGCGAAATTAGACGAAGCGTAACGCCATAGATCTTGCACGCTATACTCGTATTTTGCTATCAGCATGCGATATGTATCGCCAAATTTGAGAAACGTTGAGCGGAGGCGCTGGGTGGTATAGCCTGTTTTATAAGTTTCTGGTATAATGTTTTTTAGCGTTGACTGAATTCGTCACAATTAACACAGGATTTAGTCAATGCTACTAGGTGTGATATGTATACGCCATATCAGATCCCACTGGAGTATTACTGCAGAAAAGGATAGTTTACGATGTCGAAATTTTAATCATCTCTTTTGTCATAAAGTCGACGAGAGAGAAGGTCCGCTTAGTTTTTATAGAGATATAGGTCGAAATATGATGTGCCGATAGGGCTATCTGTAGTTTCCTTCAGATCTAGGGAAGGTGAATATATGTCCTTCACTGCGTCATTTAAATAGCGATTATCCACAGCGAAAAGATCGTCTATATAGCATTTGGTGAATGAGAAGGAACGGGCTTTGAATTGATCGGATTTTAAAAGCGCCCGTATATAGTCTTATTCATAAGAGAACAGATATAGGTCAACCAACAGGGGTGTACAATTAGTATCCATTGGAATACCTATATGCTGTTGATATATTGTGTTGCCAAATTTCACATAGATATTTATAATGAGAAATTCAAGCAACTCTATAGAAAAGAAACATTCCATGAATGATATCCCTTGTATGCAGTAGAGCTAAAGAATGCTTTATGGCTTTTGACATTAATATATGTGCGATCCGTTTTCTTGAACACAGACACTGTTAATAAACTTAGACGGTCAATATGATCGTTTGTGAAGAGAATTCAACTCAAACAGCATTGCGCTGTACACAATGTTTGAATAAAAGTGATTTGATTTTTCGAAACATCTGTGAGAGACTAACTAATCCCACAGAGACTGTTCTATCTCGAACGAGCATGAATTTATTCCGAGTATCCAGTCACATTCCCACCTTGGATTCTTGTTCTATGTTGTTTATTACTTGCGGTTGTTAAAGCTCTTCTTTGCATGTTTTGCATGAAATATAGTTAGTTATTTATCTCTGTAAATTAAAGTGCATCAGAATGTCCTTATCAGAGATTTATCTCTGCCTCGAAGCTTGAAATCCTAGAAGATCAAAACGACAAAAGCAGTAATTTCAACAGCGCAAATGCGCGAAATATAGAAAAGTTTGCAGCTCTGCTCACAACTGTGAGAACTATATTCCCTCTATATGCAAACGGTCTGTACATGGATACTACATGTATTGTTATGTTGCAATCTTTATAAATACGGTATCGCAAATCTGACGAAACAATTCCAAGCACATGTGCAATTATTTCTAACACTAGATCAATAAATAGGCCGATCGATCTATTTTGTGAATAGAACTGATTTTGAAAATTTCTTCTTTCAGCTACATGTAAAAATAATACAATGAACTGTCAGATGAACCTAAATGGTCACCATTTTGAAGTTTGCAATTGTATTCTCAGTTGAAGATTATGCCAATAGAATCAAAATGGGCATAAGGTGATAAGATATGATGTAATTCTGTTCAATGTAGAGAAGTTCATAACTTCAATTATACGTGTATCACCAAAAACACTTGACCCCTTATGGCCGACATTTTGAATTTAATCATCATTTCCAATCTGAAGACAAAGCAAATAGATTTTAAATCTGCACAATATGTTTCGATATGACGTGAGATACTTCGGTGTTGATAACTGTGCACCATCATTTTGAATTTGACCAACAAGATTTAAAATGTGCGTAAGATGTCAGGTTATGCTTAGAGATACCACAGTACTGATAAATTTGCACCATGAGCTAAGAATAATGCCTTGAACTATACGGGCAACATCAAAAGTAAGCTAGTATTTTTATATGATCTCAATTAGCCACCATTTTAATTTAACCATCAAATATTTATCTTAGGGATATGTACACAGATTTAAAATGGACCTAAGCCGTCAGGCTATGCATAAGATCAATCGCTTTAGATAAATTTGTATAACGAGCTAAGGTTAACCCTACCTGGCCTGGGGGGGCCATTATGGCCCCCCCTACCAAACTTTCTGCACTATCTTCGGGACGGCGAAAAATGGAGAGCTGAAACTCCGTGACTTTATCGTTTGTCTTATTGGGGTCATTTTGAGCCTATTTTCATAACCCCCCGAGCAGAGGATCATGGGTAAATTCAAGATGGCGGCCACGTGGTGTACCAGAAAAGTGATTTTTTTGTCATATTTCTTCAAAATGTCTGCTTTTCCGCAATGAAAAGTGGGCAAAAACTATTTTATTTCGTATCACATTAATATTTGCTAATTTTTCATGCAGTTTTTGTGGAGAAATTGCAAAAATAAAAAATTCGGAAAATCTGACAAAAAAATCGACCAAAAAATGCCGTTTTTTAAAATGGCGTCACTGTGACGTCATCAAAGCGGCCATCTTGGATTTTTTTACATTTTCTGGTAGAGCTTGACCCAAGGGTATAGTGTAATAAGTTTCAGCTCCCTAGCTCAAGGGGTAAGAAAAATAATTAGGGGGGGGCCATTTCGGCCCCCCCCCCAGGCCTGGACAGGTCCCAAAAAGCCCAGGCCAGATAGGGTTAATGCACTGAACTGTACCAGCAATATGAAAAACTATGATTTTTAGATGTCTCCATACACATGTAGCCGCAAAATTGAATTTGACCATTACATCTTGACCTGAAGAATTTGTAAAATAGAATCAGAATGGACATAACATATTCGGCTATGCTTAGAGATCCCTCGAGTTTGTTACATTTGCACAATGAGCTGAGAACAATGCATTGAAATACACGAGCAGCACTAAAAAGTGTGATTTACAGATGTTTCCACTTGTACGCCATTTTGAATTAAACCTTCGTATTTCAAGCAGAAAGTTATGAATATAGATTCAACAAAGGCGTTGTTGTTAGGCCTTCATGCGAGATCCTTGGTGTTTAAAAATTTAATTGTGTTAAATATAATGCCTATTATTTGAGCAAACTGAAAGAGCGCGATTTCTGGATAATCCCACATGAGCGCATTTTTTTATTTAACCATATATTTTAAACTGAAGATATAAATATTAAATATGGTCAAAAGGTGGTATAGCGATATACCTGATTTTACGATAGCGAATTTAGGCCAACTTCGCATGTTTCGAGAAAAAAAGTGTTGATATTTCTTTAGCAAAGGATATTTCTGTAAATGTCAGATGGTATACAACTGCCTTCGACAATCATCCAGTTGGATATTGAGACCTGTGGGCGTTTTCTCGTGTCTTCGTTACCATCCACTTCGTCACCACACAATATATTTACATGAGGTGTGGTGCTTGGATCCTTGGCCATATTTGTCTGGAAACTATATATTTATTTTGCTACAGGTTGCAGCATCCTTTTCATTACAGATTTATCTTATGTGTGATAATGTTATAGAGAATTCCTTGATTTTAGCATCTACTTTGTGGTAGGTCAGGCAAACGTTTGCATGTTACCTTGACTTAACCGAAGCGAAGAAGGGTGGTGGGGAGGGGGGGGGGGGGTTGTATTGAGGAATTAACGAAGTCAGAGCTGAAATTCTATATCTAAATACGGTAGGCTCATTTTCATTTGATCTGCATAACCGGCGGCCCAAGGCCTCCTGTGTAAACTCCATTTGGATGTCCATGGAGACAGTCATGCAATTCATTTTCGGTTTATTTTCAGTTCAAAGGACAAAAAGGACAAAACACTATGATATCATAACTACCCAAGCCAGATAACTTCTCAATAGCTTTCCAGAAAGAGCATCATAATGGTATATCCTGTGATAAATTTCAACCCGCTGCACCCAAAGTTAAGGAAAATATAAAACCAAACTCAACCCACCTCTCAATTTTGAAATGACAAAAGTCGCCCGACCACATATTTTTGACCTGGCCTTTACCTCTATTCCATCGATCTTCCACGGGTAAACAAGCAGATATCGAAAAGACAAGTAATAGCTACCTAAAGATGATAGTCTACAAAAATCCCCGTGAGAGAGGGTTTCGACTATTGGTCCATAGACTAACACCGTTGAACATCATTGCTTGACGTCTAACGTTTCCTTTATCTCATCCGTTCAATCTCTACGCACAATATGTTGAAATATTCCTGATATAAGTAATTTCGGGAATAAAGAATTAGTTTCTCTGTCCCATGGAACACAATTGTTGCTGCTAAGAGTGTAAAATATTAGAGTGGATTTTCTGGAAGGTGGTTTTACAACATGGATTTTTAATCTCTGGAATTATAATTCCTGGGCAGAAATCTTCAAAGCAGCTTTGGGACGCTGGCCGTGTTAAATTCTGTATTGACTGTATACGGATTCGGTTATATGAAGGAGTTAATTTGCTCTGTCTCTTCTCTGTCGATATATTACAGACGGTATTAATTATGTAACAGTTGCTCGAGGGCGAACAGGTCATGGAATAGAACATAATCGACAGCTCAAGCATTGTTTAAAACATGCTTTCACTTTCCCTGTAAAATATAGAAAGTTCTATAAACATATCACAAGAAAAAAATTCCAATTCTTTCTGCAGCAGCTATGAGCACATGTCCCAGAACGGTGCTTTCATACCACATTTGCCTGCTCATTGCACTGATGAATGGTGATAACAAAACAAGGGACGCGACGCCAGGGTCCATCGAGATACTGCCCTGATGCTATTGAATAGTACACAGTAAAAGTGGCCTGTTCAGGTCATAACAAAACTAAAGTATATTGGATTACAACACATATAAGGGAAGTGGGAATAGGTGCCGACATACTGACTGCGTCATATGACTTCACAGAATAGACTTCTGGTAAACCTATTCTAAAGCACAGCCATATATTTTTTTCTGATTTTCTTCCGAATATTTTGTACAGATGGCAAAAATTGCGGCTGCCCAATATGAGGCCGATATATTTCCTTAGAAATTGAATCTAGATCAATGTAGTTGTTTGTACGAAGGGTCCCTTCACTTGTTGAATTGTTGAATTATCTGATGCAAATTTGTAAAATTCGATCAAGGCAACGGGATACGTCTGAATCCATCCCGGACGCGGACTCGGCAAAGTGGTGAATAATTCATAACAACGCATATGTGACCAAGCTTCGTAATTTGAACTAGCCAATCAGATTGCCCATACTAGAGCAATGTCTCAGCTGTGTCCATTAGTTTAATATGTTGAACAACATTAACCACGAATCATTGTACTATGATGTTAAATAGTTCACAGCCGACATAGATGTATTTGTTGGGTACTGATTTAGCGCCGTGACGTCTTTCATACCTAGTTGGATGACACAACTGGCGCGTAGAAAATTAACTGAAGTGTATACGATGTTTAGTACAGACTAGGAAAGCTTCAAGAGACCTATATACAATGTACCTGTTCTCTTATGAATATGACTATATGCAGGTGCTTTCAAAAACCGATCCATTCAAAGCCTGTTCCTTCTCATTCACCAAACGCTATATAGACGATCTTCTCGCTGTGGATAATCGATATATAAATGACGCAGTGAAGGATATATATCCACCTTCACCGGATTTGAAGGAAACTACAGATAACCCTACAGGCACATCATATTTAGACCTATATCTCTATAAAAATGAAGCGGGCCTTCTCTCTCGTCGACTATATGACAACAGAGATGATTACAATTTCGACATCGTAAACTATCCCTTTCTGGACAGTAATATTCCAGTGGGACCTGCATATGGCGTATACATATCTCGCTTAGTAGCATTTGCTAGATCCTGTGTTAAATGTGACGATTTTAATCAACGTCACAAAACACTGGTGCAGAAACTTAAAAAACAGGGCTATTCCACCAAGCGCCTACACTCAAAGTTTCTCAAATTTGGCGATACATATCGCATGCTGATAGCAAAATACGAACGTAGCGTGCAAGATCTATGGCGCTACGTTTCGTAACTTGTGTCTAATTTCGCTTAACCCGGGACTAGGAGCCGTATGAACCCATGTACTTCAAGTACCTCATGGTACTCATATGAACAGACACAATCAAAGCGTGACTGAGATACATCATTCTTTAGATGACGATTTTACAACGAATATTATGGATTAAGAATACTGATCAGCGATACGGATTTGATATTTTTGGAACATCATGATGTCTTGCCGGCATCATTGAAAACTGTTGCCCGCTTCTCTCTTGCAGGAAACAAGCCTATGTTTTTCTATACTATGATTGTCTTTTTGAATTTGGTGCTAATACTGTTATAAGGAAAATGGAATAGATCTTTGGATTATGGACGCGGATATTCTCTAATGGGCGACGGCTGGATTATGAATGGCGGGCTAGACGCTTGTAATTTAGATGACGACTTTACAGCGAATATTATGGATTAAGAATACTGATCAGCGATACGGATTTGATATTTTTGGAACATCATGATGTCTGGCCGGCATCATTGAAAACTGTTGACCGCTTCTCTCTTGCAGGAAACAAACCTATGTTTATGTATACTATGATTGTCTTTTTGAATTTGGTGCTAATATTGGAATATGGAATAGGTCTTTGGATTATGGACGCGGATATTCTCTAATGGACGACGGCTGTATTATGAATGACGGACCAGACGCTTGTAATTTTACAACTAGAAATGTTCCTGTGTTATTGCGGAGGGAGGTAAACGTACTCATCGCATTCATGGACGGAGGTTTTCTGTAGCGTAGCAAATACTTCTGCGGTGTACAATTTGCGCCATATATAACAAGTGTTTGCATATGACAGGCAACACGCCGAAAGAATGTTTATTAATACGAGTTATTAAAGTTATTATGCTTATCTTTGTGAATTACAAACGCACAAGAATTTCCTAATCAGAAACTTGTGTTTATCTTAGTCACAGGGATGTTTGCTCAACACACAGGCATCAAAGAACTAGGATGAAAACAAAAAACCTGAGCTAGTATCGAGGACAGTAATCATATAAATTGAAATTGAGAAGTCCGGAGATACAAACGTCAAAGACAATAAATTTAGGGGTTTCTCTTAAAGACTGGAAATGACCCACAGTCTTGAAAGATAAAACAACATATTCATACAACCTGCTTATTAAAAAAAAGATGGTGGCTGTAGGGTTGCAAACTTAAGTATAAATATACATATGGGATTTCTGTCGACATTATTTCGGAACATCTTTTGATATCCCTGATCCCTTCTTAGAACGAACGAGATGGGTGTTGATCACTTGACAGGGCTATCACATCACTGCTCTAGGACATATGTATATAATACTGCTTAAGTTGGTGCCAGGGGCCGCGTTGGCATGCCATTCAAGATGCCCATATGAACATCTGCAATAAAAGCGTGGATGAGATAGAAATCCTCAAAGTGATCATTTTTGGTTTTTGTGATATATTTTTTTTAGTTATGCACTCAGAATGTTGGTCTGTGGGGTCGTACGACTTCTTGTCAGTACCTCGGCATCTTTTCCCACCACAGTTTTATATGTTACGTCTAATTACAAAATGGCATAACATGGTATAATATAAATAAGATATAACATCATTGAGCATAGGGCCATGCGCCACATCATGACAAACCATATCTGATTAAAGTGATTTCTGGATATACCGAAAAGGTCTCAGCAGACGTGTAAATTGAAGCGATATTCATGTGGTAGAGAAAATTGACGACATCTGGTGAATAAAAATCAATCACATCGAAGCGATATTCAAGAACAACCATATTAGTCCACAGGAAAGCTTCTCTGGACACCAAACATTCAGACCCGAGAACACGGTGGATTCTCGAAAGTAGCCTTAGTATATCAGCCGCGCTTTTATTACAGCAGTTCATGTGGGGTCTACGGAATATTCACACGGTCCCTGGTACCGGCTTAAGCGGAGTTAGATCCGCTAGTTCGGAAGCTGTGATGACAGACCAATTCATAAAATAACTCATAGATCTGATGTTAAATCAGTGAGCATAGAAGACGTTTGTTCAAGTAAACGCCTCGACTTGGGGTAAACCTGGAAAATACAGAACTAACCTGTAATGCCCGACGCCGTACGGCTAAAATTTGCCACCAAAACAATAACCTACATATATTTGTCGAATGAAATGTTCAGAGGGCGGGTCTCGGGGACTAACAGTCCATAGCAGAATCTTACCATGTACCGGCACAGGTAATAAATTTGAGCGAAGGTCCCAGCTTTCTCGCACTCTCAGCTTGCTGTGAGCCAACCGTTAACCTTGAAATGCATGACATGGTCGCAAATACACATTGGTATTTCGCATTGATAAAATCGTTTGATTAAATTTATCTAAGTCAAGGAAGTATCTCCAATGTATCTGTCTCAAATTATATGCTTCTTGAGGATTTTTATGTGCTGGAATAATGCTTAAAAATTCTTTCCAAAATTCGCTGTATATTCGGCCGGTCCCAAATGTTATAGAGCATGCGTTACTGAAAAGGAGATGGTGTGATAAGGCGGAAGTTTGGCCTATACGTGGTGCGGATGGAATAAAAAAAAACGTCTTAAAAAGAGACAGAAAAACAATATGTGAAAGTTCTAGCTCAAGCTCGATTGCGCTATCATTATACGTAGGTTTGTTTAGGTGGGAAATATAAGCCATACGAGGCCGAGCATTACAGGTTACTTTTTCTGGGTATTCTTGTTTTTACCGGGTTTACCCCATGTTGAGGCGTTTACTCCATCAGACGTCCACGGTGCTCATCTATTAACATCAGCTGAGTTAATTATTTGAGCTGATCTGTCATCACAGCTCCCGAGCGAGCGTATCTAATCCTGCTTAATACGGTGCTAGGGGCCGTGTGGATACTTCACCGTCTCGACATGAATAGCTGCAATAAAAGCGCGACTGAGACACTAAGGCTACGTTCGAGAATCAACCGTATTCTCGGGGTCTGAATGTGAGGTGCCGAGGGAAGCTTTCCTGTAGTCAGTCATATGGTTGCTTTTTAGTCGCCAGACGTCGTCAATTATTCCCACCTCTTGCATATCGCATCAATATAGTCATGACATGAAATTCCGAAACACGGGCTATTTCGTGAAAAAAGGGTCTAAATCGATTCATTTCAACACACATTTAGATACGAAGAACCCCTTGGGCCAAAACGCCATTTAATCAAGTGATCTGCGGTGGTATTATATCCCCACCGCTGGAGAATCTTTTTTTTTCTAAATGTTTTCTTCACGAAATAGCACATGCGTCGGATGTCAGTTTCATGTCATAGCTATAATCATAACGTAGTCGACCTAAAAATTCCCCTTATCTTGTACATATATTTTCTCATACCGTTACATTAAAACACAATTATTTTCAAGACATTTATTTTTTTTCAAGTTCAACCCCGCCACGTATAGGCGAAAATACCGCCGTATCGTACCATCTCATTTCCATGGATAGGTAAAGACGGAGAATGCCGCTTAAAAGCAGGTCTAGTTTAAATATGACAGGGTTAGCTTATCCGATTATGGCGATCATTTCCATGCATGGTACACATCGATAACTAAATGTTGCTGCTGAGGGGTTAAAGTCTTACAGTGGGTTATCTAACGGGTAGTTCCATAACAAGAATGTAGTATGGCTCATTCAAAATGTAACACCACTGCATATTCAAGTCGCTGATGGAAACTGGCTAGTGACTGTGTCAAAATCAATATTGATTGAGCACGGATTCGTTCATACGTAGGTGGAACCTTGCGTGTCTTCCTTGTCAAAACTTTTAAAACAGTATCAATTCGGTAATAGTTACCCGAGGGCGAAAACTCCAAGGGGATGTTTGTACTTTCCGAAAAAACATCGCGAGCTCTGGAGCGAGCGTGGAGATTTCGACAATTCCTTTTTGAGCATATCCAGCAGCACTTGTCCTAGATTTTAGGATAATTGCAAAAAAATGTTGTATCCATAACATTTGTCTGTATCGTGCATCATGAAACTATAGTGGCATACATGTAACATTGCTCTTGGGAACAGAACAGCAAACAAATGATAGAACATCGAATTACCGCTTCTTCTTTGGTGTCAAATTTTACATCTTATAAGTGGCATGTTGTTCAGATTATTACATAACAACAGACTGTTGGATCTCACCGACAAATTCTGTTATTTTTGTTCACAATGTTCTGCACAGCTGACTGGTATATCCAAGTGATCTTTGTTTAACCCTACCTGACCTAGGCGATTTGGGGTGTATCGCAGCCTGCCCCCACCCCCCCCCCCCCATACTGTTATATGGAAAATGGAATAGATCTTTGGATTATGGATGCGGATATTCTCTAATGGACGACGGCTGGATTATGAATGACGGGCTAGACGCTTGTAATTTAGATGACGACTTTACAGCGAATATTATAGATTAAGAATACTGATCAGCGATACGGATTTGATATTTTTGGAACATCATGATGTCTTGCCGGCATCATTGAAAACTGTTGACCGTTTCTCTCTTGCAGGAAACAAACCTATGTTTATGTATACTATGATTGTCTTTTTGTATTTGGTGCTAATACTGGAATATGGAATAGGTCTTTGGATTATGGACGCGGATATTCTCTAATGGACGACGGCTGAATTATGAATGACGGACCAGACGCTTGTAATTTTACAACTAGAAATGTTCCTGTGTTATTGCGGAGGGAGGTAAACGTACTCATCGCATTAATGGACAGAGGTTTTCTGTAGCGTAGCAAATACTTCTGCGGTGTACAATTTGCGCCATATATAACAAGTGTTTGCATATGACAGGCAACACGCCGAAAGAATGTTTATTAATACGAGTTATTAAAGTTATTATGCTTGTCTTTGTGAATTACAAACGCACAAGAATTTCCTAATCAGAAACTTGTGTTTATCTTAGTCACAGGGATGTTTGCTCAACACACAGGCATCAAAGAACTAGGATGAAAACAAAAAACCTGAGCTAGTACCGAGGACAGTAATCATATAAATTGAAATTGAGAAGTCCGGAGATACAAACGTCAAAGACAATAATTTAGGGGTTTCTCTTAAAGACTGGAAATGACCCACAGTCTTGAAGGATAAAACAACATATTCATACAACCTGCTTATCAAAAAAAAGATGGTGGCTGCAGGGTTGCAAACTTAAGTGTAAATATACATATAGGATTTCTGTCGACATTATTTCGGAACATCTTTTGATATCCCTGATCCCTTCTTAGAACGAACGAGATGGGTGTTGATCACTTGACAAGGCTATCACATCACTGCTCTAGGACATATGTATATAATACTGCTTAAGTTGGTGCCAGGGGCCGTGTTGGCATGCCATTCAAGATGCCCATATGAACATCTGCAATAAAAGCGTGGCTGAGATAAAAATCCTCAAAGGGATCATTTTTGGTTTTTGTGATATATTTTTTTTAGCTATGCACTCAGAATGTTGGTCTGTGGGGTCGTACGACTTCTTGTCAGTACCTCGTCATCTTTTCCCATCACAGTTATATGTTACGTCTAATTACAAAATGACATAACATGGTATAATATAAATAAGATATAACATCATTGAGCATAGGGACATGCGCCACATCATGACAAACCATATCTGATTAAAGTGATTTCTGGATATACCGAAAAGGTCTCAGCAGACGTGTAAATTGAAGCGATATTCATGTGGTAGAGAAAATTGACGACATCTGGTGAATAAAAATCAACCACATCGAAGCGATATTCAAGAACAACCATATTAGTCCACAGGAAAGCTTCTCTGGACACCAAACATTCAGACCCGAGAACACGGTGGATTCTCGAAAGTAGCCTTAGTATATCAGCCGCGCTTTTATTACAGCAGTTCATGTGGGGTCTACGGAATATTCACACGGTCCCTGGTACCGGCTTAAGGGGAGTTAGATCCGCTAGTTCGGAAGCTGTGATGACAGACCAATTCATAAAATAACTCATCTGATGTTAAATCAGTGAGCATAGAGGACGTTTGTTCAAGTAAACGCCTCGACTTGGGGTAAACCTGGAAAATACAGAAGAACTAACCTGTAATGCCCGACGCCGTACGGCTAAAATTTGCCACCAAAACAATAACCTACATATATTTGTCGAGTGAAATGTTCAGAGGGCGGGTCTCGGGGACTAACAGTCCATAGCAGAATCTTACCATATACCGGCACAGGTAATAAATTTGAGCGAAGGTCCCAGCTTTCTCGCACTCTCAGCTTGCTGTGAGCCAACCGTTAACCTTGAAATGCATGACATGGTCGCAAATACACATTGGTATTTCGCATTGATAAAATCGTTTGATTAAATTTATCTAAGTCAAGGAAGTATCTCCAATGTATCTGTCTCAAATTATATGCTTCTTGAGGATTTTTATGTGCTGGAATAACGCTTAAAAATTCTTTCCAAAATTCGCTGTATATTCGGCCGGTCCCAAATGTTATAGAGCATGCGTTAGTGAAAAGGAGATGGTGTGATAAGGCGGAAGTTTGGCCTATACGTGGTGCGGATGGAATAAAAAAAAAACGTCTTAAAAAGAGACAGAAAAAAAATATGTGAAAGTTCTAGCTCAAGCTCGATTGCGCTATCATTATACGTAGGTTTGTTTAGGTGGGAAATATAAGCCATACGAGGCCGGGCATTACAGGTTACTTTTTCTGGGTATTCTTGTTTTTACCGGGTTTACCCCATGTTGAGGCGTTTATTCCATCAGACGTCCACGATGCTCATCTATTAACATCAGCTGAGTTAATTATTTGAGCTGATCTGTCATCACAGCTCCCGAGCGAACGTATCTAATCCTGCTTAATACGGTGCTAGGGGCCGTGTGGATACTTCACTGTCTCGACATGAATAGCTGCAATAAAAGCGCGACTGAGACACTAAGGCTACGTTCGAGAATCAACCGTATTCTCGGGGTCTGAATGTGAGGTGCCGAGGGAAGCTTTCCTGTAGTCAGTCATATGGTTGCTTTTTAGTCGCCAGACGTCGTCAATTATTCCCACCTCTTGCATATCGCATCAATATAGTTATGACATGAAATTCCGAAACACGGGCTATTTCGTGAAAAAAGGGTCTAAATCGATTCATTTCAACACACATTTAGATACGAAGAACCCCTTGGGCCAAAACGCCATTTAATCAAGTGATCTGCGGTGGTATTATATCCCCACCGCTGGAGAATCTTTTTTTTTTCTAAATGTTTTCTTCACGAAATAGCACATGCGTCGGATGTCAGTTCATGTCATAGCTATAATCATAACGTAGTGGACCTAAAAATTTCCCTTATCTTGTACATATATTTTCTCATACCGTTACATTAAAACACAATTATTTTAAAGACATTTTATTTTTTTTTCGAGTTCAACCCCACCACGTGTAGGCGAAAATACCGCCGTATCGTACCATCTCATTTCCATGGATAGGTAAAGACGGAGAATGCCGCTTAAAAGCAGGTCTAGTTTAAATATGACAGGGTTAGCTTATCCGATTATGGCGATCATTTCCAAACATGGTACACATCGATAACTAAATGTTGCTGCTGAGGGGTTAAAGTCTTACAGTGGGTTATCTAACGGGTAGTTCCATAACAAGAATGTAGTATGGCTCATGGAAAATGTAACACCACTGCATATTCAAGTCGCTGATGGAAACTGGCTAGTGACTGTGTCAAAATCAATATTGACTGAGCACGGATTCGTTCATATGTAGATGGAACCTTGCATGTCTCCCTTGTCAAAACTTTTAAAACAGTATCAATTCGGTAATAGTTACCCGAGGGCAAAAACTCCAAGGGGATGTTTGTACTTTCCGAAAAAACATCGCGAGCTCTGGAGCGAGCGTGGAGATTTCGACAATTCCCTTTTGAGCATATCCAGCAGCACTTGTCCTAGATTTTAGGATAATTGCAAAAAAATGTTGTATCCATAACATTTGTCGGTATCGTGCATCATGAAACTATAGAGGCATACATGTAACATTGCTCTTGGGAACAGAACAGCAAACAAATGATAGCACATCGAATTACCGCTTCTTCTTTGGTGTCAAATTTTACATCTTATAAGTGGCATGTTGTTCAGATTATTACATAACAACAGACTGTTGGATCTCACCGACAAATTCTGTTATTTTTGTTCACAATGTTCTGCACAACTGACTGGTATATCCAAGTGATCTTTGTTTAACCCTACCTGACCTAGGCGATTTGGGGTGTATCGCAGCCTGCCCCCACCCCCCCCCCCCCATACTGTTATATGGAAAATGGAATAGATCTTTGGATTATGGATGCGGATATTCTCTAATGGACGACGGCTGGATTATGAATGACGGGCTAGACGCTTGTAATTTAGATGACGACTTTACAGCGAATATTATAGATTAAGAATACTGATCAGCGATACGGATTTGATATTTTTGGAACATCATGATGTCTTGCCGGCATCATTGAAAACTGTTGACCGTTTCTCTCTTGCAGGAAACAAACCTATGTTTATGTATACTATGATTGTCTTTTTGAATTTGGTGCTAATACTGGAATATGGAATAGGTCTTTGGATTATGGACGCGGATATTCTCTAATGGACGACGGCTGAATTATGAATGACGGACCAGACGCTTGTAATTTTACAACTAGAAATGTTCCTGTGTTATTGCGGAGGGAGGTAAACGTACTCATCGCATTAATGGACGGAGGTTTTCTGTAGCGTAGCAAATACTTCTGCGGTGTACAATTTGCGCCATATATAACAAGTGTTTGCATATGACAGGCAACACGCCGAAAGAATGTTTATTAATACGAGTTATTAAAGTTATTATGCTTGTCTTTGTGAATTACAAACGCACAAGAATTTCCTAATCAGAAACTTGTGTTTATCTTAGTCACAGGGATGTTTGCTCAACACACAGGCATCAAAGAACTAGGATGAAAACAAAAAACCTGAGCTAGTACCGAGGACAGTAATCATATAAATTGAAATTGAGAAGTCCGGAGATACAAACGTCAAAGACAATAATTCAGGGGTTTCTCTTAAAGACTGGAAATGACCCACATTCTTGAAGGATAAAACAACATATTCATACAACCTGCTTATCAAAAAAAAGATGGTGGCTGCAGGGTTGCAAACTTAAGTGTAAATATACATATAGGATTTCTGTCGACATTATTTCGGAACATCTTTTGATATCCCTGATCCCTTCTTAGAACGAACGAGATGGGCGTTGATCACTTGACAAGGCTATCACATCACTGCTCTAGGACATATGTATATAATACTGCTTAAGTTGGTGCCAGGGGCCGTGTTGGCATGCCATTCAAGATGCCCATATGAACATCTGCAATAAAAGCGTGGCTGAGATAAAAATCCTCAAAGGGATCATTTTTGGTTTTTGTGATATATTTTTTTTAGTTATGCACTCAGAATGTTGGTCTGTGGGGTCGTACGACTTCTTGTCAGTACCTCGGCATCTTTTCCGATCACAGTTTTATATGTCACGTCTAATTACAAAATGGCATAACATGGTATAATATAAATAAGATATAACATCATTGAGCATAGGGACATGCGCCACATCATGACAAACCATATCTGATTAAAGTGATTTCTGGATATACCGAAAAGGTCTCAGCAGACGTGTAAATTGAAGCGATATTCATGTGGTAGAGAAAATTGACGACATCTGGTGAATAAAAATCAATCACATCGAAGCGATATTCAAGAACAACCATATTAGTCCACAGGAAAGCTTCTCTGGACACCAAACATTCAGACCCGAGAACACGGTGGATTCTCGAAAGTAGCCTTAGTATATCAGCCGCGCTTTTATTACAGCAGTTCATGTGAGGTCTACGGAATATTCACACGGTCCCTGGTACCGGCTTAAGCGGAGTTAGATCCGCTAGTTCGGAAGCTGTGATGACAGACCAATTCATAAAATAACTCATCTGATGTTAAATCAGTGAGCATAGAGGACGTTTGTTCAAGTAAACGCCTCGACTTGGGGTAAACCTGGAAAATACAGAAGAACTAACCTGTAATGCCCGACGCCGTACGGCTAAAATTTGCCACCAAAACAATAACCTACATATATTTGTCGAGTGAAATGTTCAGAGGGCGGATCTCGGGGACTAACAGTCCATAGCAGAATCTTACCATATACCGGCACAGGTAATAAATTTGAGCGAAGGTCCCAGCTTTCTCGCACTCTCAGCTTGCTGTGAGCCAACCGTTAACCTTGAAATGCATGACATGGTCGCAAATACACATTGGTATTTCGCATTGATAAAATCGTTTGATTAAATTTATCTAAGTCAAGGAAGTATCTCCAATGTATCTGTCTCAAATTATATGCTTCTTGAGGAGTTTTATGTGCTGGAATAATGCTTAAAAATTCTTTCCAAAATTCGCTGTATATTCGGCCGGTCCCAAATGTTATAGAGCATGCGTTACTGAAAAGGAGATGGTGGGATAAGGCGGAAGTTTGGCCTATACGTGGTGCGGATGGAATAAAAAAAAACGTCTTGAAAAGAGACAGAAAAAAAATATGTGAAAGTTCTAGCTCAAGCTCGATTGCGCTATCATTATACGTAGGTTTGTTTAGGTGGGAAATATAAGCCATACGAGGCCGAGCATTACAGGTTACTTTTTCTGGGTATTCTTGTTTTTACCGGGTTTACCCCATGTTGAGGCGTTTATTCCATCAGACGTCCACGATGCTCATCTATTAACATCAGCTGAGCTAATTATTTGAGCTGATCTGTCATCACAGCTCCCGAGCGAGCGTAACTAATCCTGCTTAATCCGGTGCTAGGGGCCGTGTGGATACTTCACTGTCTCGACATGAATAGCTGCAATAAAAACGCGACTGAGACACTAAGGCTACGTTCGAGAATCAACCGTATTCTCGGGTCTGAATGTGAGGTGCCGAGGTTAGCTTTCCTGTAGAGTCAGTCATATGGTTGCTTTTTAGTCGCCAGACGTCAATTATTCCCACCTCTTGCATATCGCGTCAATATAGTTATGACATGAAATTCCGAAACACGGGCTATTTCGTGAAAAAAAGGGTCTAAATCGATTCATTTCAACACACATTTAGACACGAAGAACCCCTTGGGCCAAAACGCCATTTAATCAAGTGATCTGCGGTGGTATTATATCCCCACCGCTGGAGAATCTTTTTTTTTCTAAATGTTTTCTTCACGAAATAGCACATGCGTCGGATGTCAGTTTCATGTCATAGCTATAATCATAACGTAGTCGACCTAAAAATTCCCCTTATCTTGTACATATATTTTCTCATACCGTTACATTAAAACACAATTATTTTAAAGACATTTATTTTTTTTCGAGTTCAACCCCGCCACGTATAGGCGAAAATACCGCCGTATCGTACCATCTCATTTCCATGGATAGGTAAAGACGGAGAATGCCGCTTAAAAGCAGGCCTAGTTTAAATATGACAGGGTTAGCTTATCCGATTATGGCGATCATTTCCAAACATGGTACACATCGAAAACTAAATGTTGCTGCTGAGGGTTTAAAGTCTTACAGTGGGTTATCTAACGGGTAGTTCCATAACAAGAATGTAGTATGGTTCATGGAAAATGTAACACCACTGCATATTCAAGTCGATTATGGAAACTGGCTAGTGACTGTGTCAAAATCAATATTGACTGAGCACGGATTCGTTCATATGTAGGTGGAACCTTGCGTGTCTTTCTTGTCAAAACTTTTAAAACAGTATCAATTCGGTAATAGTTACCCGAGGGCGAAAACTCCAAGGGGATGTTTGTACTTTCCGAAAAAACATCGCGAGCTCTGTCAATACATCGCGTGGAGATTTCGATAATTCCTTTTGAGCATATCCAGCAGCACTTAATTGTCCTAGATTTTAGGATAATTGCAAAAAAATGTTGTATCCATAACATTTGTCTGTATCGTGCATCATGAAACTATAGTGGCATACATGTAACATTGCTCTTGGGAACAGAACGGCAAACAAATGATAGCACATCGAATTACCGCTTCTTCTTTGGTGTCAAATTTTACATCTTATAAGTGGCATGTTTTTCAGATTATTACATAACAACAGACTGTTGGATCTCACCGACAAATTCTGTTATTTTTGTTCTCAATGTTCTGCACAACTGACTGGTATATCCAAGTGATCTTTGTTTAACCCTACCTGGCCTAGGCGATTTGGGGTGTATCGCAGCCTGCCCCCCCCCCCCCAAATATTTTCTCTACCACTAAGGCTAGAGCGCTGAAACTTACCACACAGTATCTTGGGTTCAAGCTCTACCGGGAAATGTAAAAAAATCAAAAAAATCTTCTCGGGAGCCATTTTTCGGCCTTTTTGGGGTCGATTTTTCGAAATTTTCATTTTTCCGATTTTTCTCTCGAAAAAAATCAAATAAAATATAGAATAATTAGTTTGGCATAAATACAATTCTTTCAAGGCCTTTTAGGCAAGGAAAATGTGAAGAAATGGAGCGAAAAGATTGAAAAACACGACTTTCGCGGATACCACATGGTTCGCCATTTTGAATTTATCCAATGACCCACTGAGCATGGCCGTAATGTTCCCTCCGCACCCCCCCCGCATGGCAGAGTTGAGGTAAACAGTGTACAAAGGAACATGGCGTTATACATTTAATAACTGGTAGTGATAAATTGCACAAGGCTTCATGTTGGGAATTGTCTACAACAGACTGGACTATCAGTAACTCGGAGGAAATCAATCATGATCATTTGAGACATTACGTATAAATCATAATGTATAATTCCTCTGTAACAGTGATTTGCGGTACCCGAAAAGTGATGTTTTCGGGTATTTCTTCAGAATAGCGAACAAAAAGCCATTTTATTTCACATCAGATTATTATTTACTAATTTATCATGCATCTTTTTAGGCGAAAAAACATAAATAAAAAAATCGAAAAATGTGACCGAAAAATCGTTCAAAAATATCTGACAATTTTGACCCGATTATCATTACGGCAACAAGAACAACGCCACATCTTGTCAAACCGAGATATTTATTTATCCACGTCAATAATTAGCGCACGAGGCCCATGCCGATTAGCTTCCCCATTTTAACGAAACGGCCTAATTGGTGAAAAAATGATTTATCGCTACTAGAAGTTTGACCGCATTGCCTGTCATCATTCGGTGAACAGCCGTTACCACCGAGAACTAAATCAAACGTGAATCTTAAAAAGGGCAGGTTGATCTCCACATAGAGAGGCTTGCAGTAATACTAAAGAACATAATCAGAATAGCGATATGCGTCTTTTAGGATACAGCAAGAACCAAACTTGCATTATTTTCGAGATGCTTCCTAATTTAATGGAGGCCCGAATTTAAACAAGCAGCCGGAGGATGCTAGGTCCCCAGCCGAAATGGCAGTAATAGTTTTGAGAGCAGTCCCAGAGAATATATACGAGGGAAGCAACTGCTACTTCATAGGCCTAGGAAGCGGAAGGGTCTTTCCGCCTCCCCAGGCTTTTGAGACCGACTGAACGGCTGACTGAACGTTGATTGCAGCTGTAATATATCTTCAACGCAGAGAGGCACGGAGATATTGTAAATACTATTAGTATATCACTATTTCAATCTTCAGCTACAATATTGTTGCTGTCTATTCATCGATAATTTATCTGTCAACAAATGTTTCTCGAATCGTGCATGCAAATGTGGTCCGATGAGTATCTGAAAGAAACCTCTGAAAATGCTTCAGTTCACTGCAAATAGACTCTAGAATTCATTTTTCGGGGGGGGGGGGGGTGGCGCGTATTACTATGATGGTATTTCTGGACCCCCACCCAGGAAAAATCAGCTTCCTACGCCTGCTTACTTACATGTTAACCACATAATCGCCAAATTTAGATTTCACCATCAGCGCCAACTACATGCGCAAGTGGGCGAGATGCAACCACAAGCGACATCTCATGGTAGATTATCTGCAAACCAAAATTGACAAGAATCTGAAGGCGTCATCAATTTATTGTCTTTGAAGCGAATTTAGACTTTGCAACAAGGTGGTGCTACCTGTAAGTACAAGTGAGCGAAACGCATGGTACATGCATGCCAAATTTGAGAAGAATCCGGCGAGCAGTTCTTAAGTTATTGCCCAGAACCAAATTTCGAAGTTGCCACCACGTGGCACCACCTGGACGCGAAATTCCAAGCAACATCCCATATTATGCATACAACATTTTATTAGAAGTCCATGAGTGTTTATTGCCTGGAAACAAATTTCGGATTTCTCCACCAGGTGACGCCACCTGTGGACAGAAGCGGGTGAAACACAATCTCAATGAACATTTCATGGCATGGTACCTCCATATCAAATTTTGGAAGAATCAGAGGAGAGTCCTCAAGTTAATGCCCAAAAACGAAATTAAGATTTTGACACCAGGTGGCACCACTTGTAGTCGCAAGTGAGCAAAACGCAATCTCAAGCGACATCTTGTCAGGCTATATTCATACCAAAGCTATTATCCAGAACAGATTTCGGATTTTGCGACCACGTGTCGGCACCTGTGAAAAGAAGTGGGTGTAACGCAATCACAAGCACCATCTCATACCAAGGTATATGAATATCAAAGTTGGGAAGAACCCGATGAGGAATTCTCAAGTTATTGTCCGGAAACTAAATTTAGAAGTTGCCCCAAGTTGGCGCCACCTGTATGCGCAAGTGGGCGAAACTCAATTCCAAGTGACATCTTATATGGAATGGTATATGCATACCAAATTTGAGAAGAATACGATGAGCATTTCTCAAGTCATTACACGGATATAGGAAGGATATTTCAGAGAGGCAAAGCATTTCAAAGTTATCGCTTGCAGCACGGAATAATGGAATAGTGGTGCCACCTTCAGGCAGATATTGCTGAAACGCCATACCAGTATCTTGTTACAAGGAATGCACTTAACACTTACGAAGCGTTTGGAAGTTATCGCTTCCGAAGAATTTGAACGGACATCCACGGACATGCACAGAAGACTGTAACAAGACCCAGTGGCGCCACCTTCAGGCGGGTCTTGCTGAAACGCAATACCAACCGACGTCTGGTCACAGGAACCCGATAAAGTGTTTGGAAGTTATCTTTGAACAAACATTCACGGACATCCACGGACACAACGAAACGAGTTTTAAAGTCTCCCGGCCGCGTTATGGCGGCGGACAAAAAAATCTATATAGAATCATTTCATCCCATGTTGCTTAGTGTGTAGTAAATAAAAATAAAACGCATCAATGATAAATTAAACTGTACAGGTGAAGTACATACAATAAAATATACAACATGTTATGTCGTATGCCAAGTTCCGGCCGCCGTATCCACATGACATGTTTTGTGAAAGACTGTTTATTCCTATATAGAGTTATCCAATGAGATTAAGATATTTCCATATAGCCTCAGGATTGGCCTGGGCATTTCGCGGTGTACCTCAGCCTGGGTCGGGCTGATTTCGCTTTTCCGAATATGTTTTCGTTATTACTCAGATTAGGGATCCGAAACTTACCACACTGTACTCTCGGGTCAAGCTCTACGACAAAATGTAAAACAGACCCAAGATGGCCGCAGTGATGACCTCACCGGCAGTTTTACTCCTATATTTAGATTTAGGTCAAAAAAGAAGTTTGCTGGCGTGGAGCAGTAATATAAGAAAAATAACGAAAAAACCTTCTCAACTTTCTACATCACTATATTCCGACTGCAGTTTCGAACGTAATGTTCTTTTCAAGGAATACTGTTTTCAAATGGCAGACTGGTATATATACAAATACAGGGCACAATGGTCGCTAGACGACGTGCCTGGCTTAAGCAAGCAGTGACTTGATAACATGCTGACATTAATAGAAACAGTTGGTTACAATAAACATGAAAAGAGAGATTAAAAGGGATAATTCAAACGAGTACAATACATGCAGTAAACAATAATCAAAATCAAACATAATTTGTCTGCGAAGCAGAGGTGGGTATTTCCAGGATATGACATGCTTCAACAGTTTGATAAATACGTATATGTATTGCATGAAATCTAATTTCACAAAGTTGTTAAACAAACAAAATAACAAATATTTTCAAGGTCTATGTGATCCGTTTAATTCGGAACCATACCTTTCTATAAACATCGTTTCTTTAACATCCAATAAGGCTTGATTCTCAGTTAGTACTTTGTAAAAAGGGAAAACTTTAAAAGAAGGGGTCAAATGTATGGCACACTGTCTGATGTGTCAGCTGACAGCGAGATGGCAATGGTTTTCATTATTAATCTGTTGCCTGTGAACAGTTAATCTAGATCTTAAATCTGTGGTTTGACCGATATACTGTTTTCCACAGCCCTGACAAATCAGTGCGTATACAACATATTTACTGTCACATGACATGTTGAATTTAACCTCAAACACAGAATTTGTGTCATTGAATTTAATGCTAGGTCCTTCCAGTATATGGATACATGCGCCACATTTCGATCTGTTACATTTCGCGACCTGTGCATGTAACTGGCTTTCCGAAAATCGAGCTTTTGTAAGAATCTTCTTAAGATTTGGGGCTTGTCTCTTGCTATTAATAAAAGATGAATTGTTAACAATATCTTTCATTTTAGCACTATTGTTTGGAATAGGTAACGTGTTTAGCACTATCGGGAAAATGTTATTATTATTCGGGTTGTGTGTAGTGACGAGAGGTATAACATTTCCGTTTGTGGCTTTAGCAGATGACTGACGAAGTTCGCTTACGGGCTGGGAAGATGCCTTCCTTATTCCCTTATCAATAAGGCCCTCTGGGTAACCTCGAGAGATTAAAGAGGTTTTCAGCTCAGTTAGCCGTAGCGCCCGAATACTGGGATCAATCACGATAGTGCAGATTCGGCGTGCCAATGTGTAGGGGATATTTTCTCTGGTGTGTCTTGGATGGTTGGAGTGGAAGTGGAGATATAGTTGTGTTTCGATTTAGTTTATATATTTATTTTTTCTTCAGACCAGCTGAATATTAATTGAATAAATAATAATCTGGTGTGACGAAATAGTTCTTGCCCACTTTTACCGCCAGCAAAATGACAAATATGTCACTCTTGTGGTACCCCACATATTGCCGCCATTTCGAATTTACTGACGATTCTCTGCTCGATCTCCCCCTCTCCCCCCAAATAGAGTATGTTAAATATCGATGCCCATGTTGTCTGTGCCTGTTTCCCCCAAAATACCGGCAGTGAAATCCGAATGTCATTTACACCTTTACCATGGAATACATGTAGCAGCATTGTCGACATGACTTTTTTACCTTGTTCGAGCCTTCTCTGGATAGCAATGAATTTGATGTTATCGCTGGCGTTAACGTAATTTCCGACGACGCTGTAAAAAAATCATTCAGTGGAAAGGAAATAAAACGGAAATTGGCGGGGTTGATGAAACCAAGGCAACAGATAATCGCCATTAAAACTCCGATGCGAATAAACTTCCATGCGCGGGATTTTATTTAAAATTCATCAACAATGACAGAACAACCTTAGAGTGCCTCATCAAACGGGCTCATTTCGTTCTGTGAAGGATCGTTTTTCAGTGGGTTACGTTGAAAATATATGTGTTAAAGTATATTACAAATGACCATTTGCAATTGGGAAATGTAGGCTCTATTGGAAATGTAATCCCTTCATTCTTTCATGGAAACATTTAGGGAGGAGTGGGGCGGGGTTATTCTGTCCCAATTAACAGCTAATGATTTTCTGAAATAACCGAAACCTATGATCGAATTTAGCTCCCTCTAGGTCATGCATACTTCGTTCTCTTCTAGATAACGATATGAATTATTCGGGCGAGAGCAAAATACAAGCGTCTAGTCCGTCATTCTGTATTCAGCCGTCGTCAATTAAAGAATGTTCGCATCCATAATCCAAAGACCTAATTCATTTAACAGCATTAGCCCCAAAAACAACCATAGCTTACATAAAAGTGGTTAGTTTACTTGGTTTTAATGTATGGACATATTGCTGGTGCGTTGATTACTTCTGGATTGCTGGGTTGTTGACTTGTTTTTGACGGAATACTTAGAATTGTGTTTGATCGTCGCTATATAGCTGAAATATTGCTGAACGCGACGTTAATCCTTAATTCTTTTTCTCTGTCTCTATCTAGAGAATGATGTATCTCAATTATGTTTTGTGTTTGTTCGTATGAGTACCGTGAGGAACCAAAATACCGTGATGGGGTTATTGGAAACTCGTACTTCATTTGGCGTGATGGGTGTTTTTCATATCTCAGATCTGTATTTCACCGACTTAAATTCCAAGTCTGTCTCTGATACTTAAATCTAAAACAGCAGCCAAGGGATGACTACATATATACATGTATATTACTGAAAACTCAGTATCATTTCCCATAAGAAGCAATCGGAGAAATCCAGTAAGTGTTCGATCAATATGGAATCAACATGAAGTCATAGAAGTAGAAGAAACGCATATGAAACAATCGATTTTTACAAACCTATATTATGATTTTTTTCAGCTCTGTGTTCGGGGATGAGACAACAAAAGTGGGCGCTTGAAGAAGTACTTTATTAATTAACGGATATCTCAAAGGATTCCTCCAACGAATATTACATGAAAGACAAACATGTTTAAAGAGATCACGAGCGCCGAAAACATCAATCAAGCCGAGTAACATTTGCGAACTCTCGTTATTACTCTTGACATTACTTAGCTGTGAGGCAAATCTCCGCATCTCTCCTTTCCTCTTGGAGAGTGAATAAATACATTTATTTATACCGATGTTCCACCAGAAGATATCAGCCAAGGAGATAATACGTTAACCTCTGTTGGTAGGGTGGGAATTTACCTACGACAATAAATAGGAGTCCGTGTAATCCAGTGGAATTGGACTGTCTAGAAGATGCTATAATCGCAAACTCATACTCCCATACGTCAAACTCTGGTGTCCCATTTATAATTTGACATTTACTTTAACCCTATCTGGCAGGGGGGCGAATGCTCTCCCCCCCCCCTAATTAGTTGTCTTACCCCTTGATCTAGGTGGCTGAAACCTACCACATTATACCCTTGGGTCAAGTTTTACCAGACAATGTAAAAAGAAATCCATGCTCCTCTGCTCGGGGGGTATGCATATAGGCTCAAAATGATCCCAATATAATAAAATATAAAGTCAATGAGTTTCAGCTCTCCATTTCTTGTCGTTCTGGAGATGGCGCAGAAAGTTTGGTAGGGGGGCCATTTTGCTCCCCCCCCCCCCCCGCAGTCCAGGTAGTATGCTTCGAAAATGTTGTTTCCAGATTCCATCTCCACACGCATTTGATAGTGTAATCCTTGTCATTGTGGGCCATTGGCCTATAAACATAAGTCCCACCAGAAGATATCAGCCTAGAGTGGGAATTTACCTACGACAATACATGTATGTATGGTGTGCCTCCACTGATTTGAGGAAACTTTAGTAAATACTATTCAATAGTATCAATGACGGTTGTCAAACAATTTCGTGCCATTTTCTGGTTATAAAAATAACTAAAAGTGTGCTACATATAAGCTTAAAATCTCTTAGCCATACTGACAGAGAAAATACTTAAAAAGAACAATGTTGTTACCAAACGACTATCTACATTGTATAAGACAAGCTTTAGGCCATATGAAACCGTGTCAGCCATTTTATCTCCTCTGGGACATTCAGGACATATGCGTTCAAATGCATGAGCTCCATGCTGGCCGACATGGAGGTATTTTTTTCAATAATTTAAATTGTGTACATCCACACTCGACCTGGATGAAACGCTTTACACCATCATTAGAAAGATTAAGTTGAACAAAGCATTTTTTTCTGAAATGACACGCTGACATGAATTGGTTGATGTCTTTGATACGTACATTGTCGGAGCATGTGCAATTTACTTAAACAATCACGTATACCAAAGGGGAAAATTTCGTCGTCGATCCATTAGACAAGGTGCACCTTCACACACCATGGACTACAGTGCTCAGGTGTATGCATCTGCTGGGCAAATGTACACTTACGTATGCGGATATACGGAAGACATATGCGGGAGACTAGAAGAAGTGGGAGCGACGTCAATGTTAGACGCGCGAAATCAGTGATTGGTAGAATGAACGGTGCACTTGAAGACTAACTGCAAAATGAAATGACTTGCTTTTTAGCGGTAAAATTTGACTTTTGCATCGTTTGCATCGTCACCAGCACCATGGAGAGAGGTACTTAACATACATGCAATGAAACCAGCAGCCCACATCTATTTCTCTTTGGAAATTGCATTTAGTTGAACAACGTTTTAACAGATACAACACATATCACGAATCGTTAGATTCTTGGTATGTGCTTTAGAATAGGTTAACCGGAAGATTATACTGTAAAGTCATGTGGCTCTGCCAGTATGTCGGCACCTCTTCCCACTTCCCTTATATGTGTTGTAATTCTTAAAGCAGTCGGCATGAATTGATCGAACAATTCTTCCCTTAGAAGTATTATATACGGAGTCCTATTGACAGATAATATTCCCATAAACCGACATGTTGGATTTGCCCAACCTACATTACCCTACGTTATTATCTATGCTGTATATACATCGTGGCGACCCTGAACTACAGGCATCATTTCCGACGTTCATTATTCTGCCTTCGTTCATAAAATAATGTACTTTTATTGTTTGTGCAAGTCATTCCAACATAATATGAGGAGGCCTCATGAGAGATTATCCCTACGGCAAAATCTCCGGAACGGCAAACACTTGAGAGCCGACACTGCATGACTTTGTAGTTTATCATTGGGGTCATTTTGAATTTATTTGCTTCACTCCCCCACCCTCTCCCCGCAACAGTGGATCAGGGGTAAATTCCAAATGGCGACCATATAGTCTACCAGAAAAGTGATGTTTTCGTTATTTTTCTTCAAAATTTCTGGGGATTTCTGCGAGGAAAAGTTGGCAAAAGCTATTATACTTCACATCCGATTATTATTTACTAATGTATTAGTATGCAGTTTTTTTCGAAGAAAACATATAAATAAAAAAATTCGAAAATCGTCAAAAAAAATGCCGTTTTAAAAATGGCGTCACTGTGATGTCATCATGGCGGCCATCATTGATTTTTTCGACCATATGCATATGGCAACTGAGATTGTTTTTTCTCTGCTAAGTGTAAGGGAAATATCATATTTTGAAAATTCAAATTGCATTTCTTTTTCTACTTAGTATATATAGAATCATTTTAAGGGAAATCTGTTAAATAATGGAAAAATCTGGTGTGGAAAATTAGCCATATACAGCCATATACAAAGTTTGGAGAAATCATCTTTGAGACTGATAACGAGGATTGAACTACAGCTGTCTCGATACCGGTTAAATAGATCCTACTTCATGGGATTTGTCGCCCGTCTCATCCTTTCTCTGTGTGTACAGCTGACCGCCCAAGCTGCTGACGGAATATGACGAGGTGAGGTTAGCACTGTAAAAACGCTGAGTAAACGTTCAACCATAAAGTGGATGTAACTCGGTTGCAACCATAAACTGGTTCAACGTAGCACCAAGCAAATTTCAACGTTGAACTGAAATGAGGTTAAACGTACAACCACGAAAAGGTGTAACATTGAACTGAAAGGTAAAGGTTGAACCAGTTTCTGGTTCAACGTTTAACCATGGAAAACCCTGAACCAAAATTTGGTGTTACCTATAACCAATTACTGGTTCAACGTATAACCAGATTCAGGTTCAATGTTTTCTCAGAAATAGGTTCAACGTACAACCACATCAAGGTTAAACGTACAACCACATCAAGGTTTAACGTTGAACTGAAATGAGGTTAAACGTTCAACCACGAAAAGGTGTAACGTTGAACTGAAAGGTAAACGTTGAACCCGTTTCTGGTTCAACGTTTAACCATGGAAAACCCTTAACCAAAATTTGGTGTTACCTATAACCAATTACTGGTTCAACCTATAACCAGATTCAGGTTCAATGTTTTCTCAGAAATAAGTTCAACGTACAACCACATCAAGGTTAAACGTACAACCACATCAAGGTTTAACGTTCATCCAGATGCAGATTTAAATGAAATCTGCACCGGATTGTTGTGGTGCAAATTGTACATGTATTTGCAGATTTAGTTAAATTCTAAATTCTTGCAAATACATCGGAACCATATGAGCAACCAAGTTACATCCCAGTGTTATTTCTTGCAGTCATCAGTGAAAAGTATATCAACCTGTAAGAAAGTGAAGGATATTTCAGAACATACATCAACAAATACACACTAATTGAAATAAAATTAATATATTTAAATCATATTCGGATATAATCTAATAACAGATCTGATTTCTAACAATACGAATATCTAGCTTCATCTATATACAAGAGTTCATGTGGTATCGATATTTTTGCATATTTGTATCCCAAATCTGACGCCAGGGGGCGCTGCTTGGGGTGCGGCTATGAGTCGCTGGATGACGAATAAGGAACTGTGAACCGCGGTCTAACTTTATGAATGCTCTAAATAAACACTAGACTGTTTGCAATCAAATGAACAACTAAAGATATGAAAAGCTAATATGTAAACATTGAATTCTACCAATTCATGAATCACAGAAACCACAAGTAACAGGGGTTACAATAATGGGGAAGGGAGTCTGGGGAGGTTTAGTAACATCCAAGATGGTACCACCTACAATAAGTTTGATGCCTCCTTTTCAACTGATGTTAGACTCATAACACTCCTCATCTAAGGAATGAAAACTTCAAGATGCAAAATGATTATCATGATTATTATTAACTTTTTTTAGCTTACTGCTGTATGATGAAATATTACTGTATACATATGGCATAATTGTCTGTTAATATCACTGATCTGAAATATTTGAGTGAGCAAGTTAATTGCATTTTATCACAGTTTAGTTTTGGGACCTACATACATAGTTTATGTGTGTCCAACCTTCCTACACATAGTATAGGTGATCAGACTTCACACAGCGACCTATGTATTCTGAGTACATGTTATATCACTGATTTGAGTGAGCTAGTTAATTGCATTTTATCACAGATTAGTTATGGGACCTACATACATAGTTTATGTGTGTCCAACCTTCCTACACATAGTATAGGTGATCGGACTTCACACAGCGACCTATGTATTCTGAGTACATGTTATATCACTGATTTGAGTGAGCTAGTTAATTGCATTTTATCACAGATTAGTTATGGGACCTACATACATAGTTTATGTGTGTCCAACCTTCCTACACATAGTATAGGTGATCGGACTTCACACAGCGACCTATGTATTCTGAGTACATGTAATATCAATGATTTGAGTGAGCTAGTTAATTGCATTTTATTACATATTAGTTGGGACCTATATACATAGTTTATGTGTGTCCAACCTTCCTACACAGAGTACAGGTGATCGGACTTCACACAGCGACCTATGTATTCCGAGTACATGTATTGTAATATCACTGATCTGGGATATTTGAGTGAGATAGTTAACTGCATTTTATCAGATTAGTTATGGGACCTACATACATAGTTTATGTGTGTCCAACCTTCCTACACATAGTATAGGTGATCGGACTTCACACAGCGACCTATGTATTCTGAGTACATGTTATATCACTGATTTGAGTGAGCTAGTTAATTGCATTTTATCACAGATTAGTTATGGGACCTACATACATAGTTTATGTGTGTCCAACCTTCCTACACATAGTATAGGTGATCGGACTTCACACAGCGACCTATGTATTCTGAGTACATGTTATATCACTGATTTGAGTGAGCTAGTTAATTGCATTTTATCACAGATTAGTTATGGGACCTACATACATAGTTTATGTGTGTCCAACCTTCCTACACATAGTATAGGTGATCGGACTTCACACAGCGACCTATGTATTCTGAGTACATGTAATATCAATGATTTGAGTGAGCTAGCTAATTGCATTTTATCACATATTAGTTGGGGCCTATATACATAGTTTATGTGTGTCCAACCTTCCTACACAGAGTATAGGTGATCGGACTTCACACAGCGACCTATGTATTCCGAGTACATGTATTTAACATCACTGATCTGGGATGATTGAGAGAATTATTTAATTGCATTTTATCACAGTTTAGTAATGGGACATACTTACATAGTTTATGTGTGTCCAACCTATCACTGATCAGGGGTATTTGAGAGAGCCAGTTAATTGCACATTATCACAGTTTAGTTTGAGTGAGCTAGCTAATTGCATTTTACCAAAGTTTAGTTATGGGACCTAAATACACAGTTGAAGTGTGTAAGACCTTCCTACAAAGAGCATAAGTGGTCAGAATTCACACAGTGACTTATGTACCCGAGTCAAATTATATTACACAATGTATTAATGATCTGGGACATACAGAGTCATAATATGGTAAATAAAAATTTATATCCACCTTCCTGTACAGAGTACATGTAATGGTGGTCAGACATTGACTTTTGTATCTGAAGTCAATTATTCGTCATGTATCGATGATTTGTGATATATCGAGTGTTGCATTGTTTTCTTGTATTCAACATCACAGTTAATTCATAGTAAACAACACCCTTGTCTTCTCATCTACATGTAGCTGCAGAGTGTTATGTTGGGCCATCTGCTTCAACAGATGAGAGGGCTACAGGTATATCCACATTGTTCATCATTCTATCACAGTAATGAGACTTTGTTTGCATACGATGGTGTCACTTTTCTATCACCAGTAGTATGCCGGCCATTGTGGTTGATTTTTTTGTAAGGGTGTTCAGGAATGGTGAAGATTCAACACAGTTCCATTTTGTTCCTCTTCTACATTGTATATGTAATATGGTACCACAGCTTTAGCCTGAATATTTGTTGTATCACATTACCATTTCATCTTTTCTGTCACATCCAATGATACCGGTAGCCATTATCTTGTGATGCAGGCATGTCAGAGACCAATTATTTCACATAGTCCAAGTTATGAAATAATGCACACACTTCCACCATCACCCGAAACCCTGTAATGTATCATCCGAAACCCTGTAATGTAATGATCCGCACTGTGACGTGTCTCTGATCTTTCTTGCAAGCAGTTGGTCCTATTAAACAAATAAAGAATTGTGCAATATAATTTGTCTTCACTATCCTGTCAATATAAGCTTACATTTGTAAGTACCATTCTACAGGGGTTGAAATGTTTGTAAAACTTTACTTGTCCCAGGTGACAAGGGACCATTTTTTTTACTTGTCACCTTGTTGACAGTAGTTGTCTCAAAATATTAAGTTTTGACTTCCTTATAACCGTGTTCTAATTTTTCATGAAATAGAACAACCAATTAGATTCAGACTTTGTTCTGTTATTCTTTTAGTGTATTTATTTGGGTAGTAGAATACACAGACAGACAGACTACACCATGTATACAGACAAATTACCATTTTGATTGGCTTAGGTGAAGGAAAGTAATTAGGATAATCAGCGTCGTCTGCCGATTTTTGTAATTTGTCCCCGAGTTTTGCAATACACAGAAAATTTATCGTACAGCTTTAAAACTTCACACAGTATATAAACTTAAAAAAAAAATTCCCCCATATGTAATTAATCTGGGAATTGACGAAAATCACCAATACCTACCATGTTATTTTGGGGCTACGATGACATTGACCTGCCAATGTTATATAACATGCAGACTTGGTGTCATGGCGTCAAAAAATAACCTACAAATCTCCCATCTAATTGCTGTTTTCGCGATTTGTTGAGAACTACTGGAAGGATTTTCTTGATACTTTGGAATAAAATTAGCACTTTTTATTTTATTTCCTGTGTGAAGTTTCAATATCTCCCGATCAATTGTCTCCGAAATACCGCCGGATATATTATCTGTGACAGACAGTAGAACCAGTATTTTTACAAGGGAAAGAATGTTTTCAATATCATGTGAGTCACTCTTTCGACGGATAATTTTTGGCAAGAAATTCTTGATTGTTCTGCCTTCTTGTGACTGGGATTTCATTCCGACGTTTCAGAAAACGATCCATATTACTGTCGAAGAATAGTTGCCACTAACGCTCTATTCAACCAAAATGACCGAACCACCATGACCAAACGTGTTATCGCTAGGCTGCATTCAGATTCTATCAGCTACGCTGATTGGCTGGATGGAGTTATTAGACTAATGAAATCGCGCGTACCATAATCACTCGACTTGTCACATGGTTATTTTCTATCTTCGCGCACAGGAGAGCGGTTTTCAAAACGACAGTCACAACAACGACATCGGTCATATGGGCCATGAAATCACATAAATTTTATCAACTTCGAGGCCTGCGGAAACTATGCTACACACATTGTTTTGTTAGGCGAAGTATATATCTGTTACAAATAAAAACGGCACTTTATGGCTTTGTTGTCGCAGGCGACAAGTCAGTTTTCTTTTTACTTGTCACTTGCGAAAATCACTTGTGAGCATCATATATCTGATTATTAGCATTGAAAATGACAGATTATTCCTTACATCTTCAATCGTGATAAAATCCATCACAAGATGATGATGTTCACTCTGCGGGAGCCATATACACTGTCGCCTCCTTCATCTTCCTCCAACAGTCAGACTCAAACAAATGGCTTCTTTCTGACCTTCTCCCTGTTACACTTTCTGTAGGAGAAAATATTAAATGGAGTAAGATCTAATATAACTAATTTATTCATAAAGGTTGGGGGAAATATCCGGATTTTCATGACAAGCACTCACTCACTCGGCCCCTCGCAACCCCTGGCAATTTCTCATGCCACCACCCTGCCTCGGGAATATCTCATGAAATCAATCCCACATGGTCTTGCCACATAAAACTATTTTCACCACCCCCCTCCTCCCCCACACACACACTTTACCACCATGCCCCCTTATCTGGATTGGAAAAAAAATCATAATTACTAACACCCTTATCTGGATTGGAAAAAAAATCATAATTACTAACATGGATATTATAGTATACTAATTTGGTAGCTACCACCCTATGTTGCATGTTTGTAAATCTCATCCATTTGCCTCTTGACACCCCCCCTCCCCCCTAACTGGATGTGTGTGTAGTGGGCATGGTGGGGGGGGGGTTATGTAGTGGGCATGCTGGGGGTGGGGGGTTATGTGGTAATACATGGTACAGTTATGATGTATCATTTATCAAGTCTTATCAATGACTTCTCAAATTTCCTTTGATTGTGTCCTTGTAATGTATTTACTTACCGGTACTATTGTCATCCATCATGGTGTATTTCATAAACATCAAAATGACTTCTTCGTCGATCAGGCACTAGGGCAGCTGGACTTCTCACACTTCTCACTTGATCACTGGATAAACAGTTACACAATGTTGACATGATATTACCCCATTGGACACAAAATGTTGCCAACATTTAATATAGTCTTACGACATTATGTAACTATTATAAATTCATTGAACTGATTAGAATTTCAGGCAAAATTGAGGGTGACTGAATGTTAATAGATGTTTTGAATTATTATAGGATTATAACATGCATTTTTTTTGGAATAGGAGATTAATGCATATTAGTTTGCAAGGACCTTAGAGTTTAACAATCCACAAAGCGTATTGCAAGTATTTTTGTGGACAACGCGGCTGATAATTACTGGTATCCATATGTATATAGCTGTTGACCTATGCAGATATAGTGACAGTTTAATTAATTCTTTTTTTGGAAATATATAGGAAATTATATAGCCTGTAAGGGCCTTAGATTGCACTCATCCACAACTGGTATGGAAAAACGACATGCTAAATGTAATAAGTGATTGGAAATTGCAAAATACCGCCAAGTGGTAACGGTAAATTATATCAATGACATATTAAAACAGACAACAGACAGCAAAATTCTTTCACGCAATGAATAAATGAACGGAGAATGAACAATGAAGCATAGCCCAGTTTTCGACACAGCTTCGATTTCAAAACATAAAGAGAAAGCAACGGGGACGAGATATCTGTGCGTAACGTATTCAGTTCAAACAATTGTTTGTCCATATTACTTACCAGAAAACAGATGTAACGGGACGAGTAATGTTCATTGTTAAGCTGCCAACAACACCACACGTTCTCCTCCTCACACTGCAATCCAGCAGGTGGCGCTTCATAAAACGAAGGACGATAACCGATGACCAGTTGAACCATAGTCCAGTTGAACGTTGAACCAAAAAGTGGTTCTTTGGACGACCACCGCGGGGAAAACAATAACGAGGGCGGGAAATACGTTGAACCGAAAAACAGTTGAACGTATACTCGGTCGAGAATAATTTTGACCCACACAACAGTAATACGTCTTTCATTTTTGATAACTTCTATGATTGTTTCTGACTGTTGATAGGCTATGAGCGAAAATAGTAATATGCCATCAAAATAAGTGCATAACAGCGAAGTTTCCCAAATCGACACGCGTTATTAACGACTTGGACATTCAGTTTTAAGCATAACCACATGGTTTATTTGGAAAAGTCTGCAGAATTTAACTTAATATTAATAAGAAAATTACTCCCTGTTCTCAGACATTCATATCCCATTGTTTCAGTCATGTTGGTGTCGTTTTACCATGCACGGAGTTTCATGTGGTTGAACGTATAACCAGTTATAGGTTGAACGTAGAACCAATAATAGGTTCAACGTTTACGCCCAAGCTAGTATCATGTGGTTATACGTAGAACCAGTTATAGGTTGAAAGAAGAACCAATAACAGGTTCAACGTTTACCTCCATGCAAGTATCAATATATGCTTGAATTCGAACTGAAAACGTTCAACCAGATTCCGGGAAAACGTTTACTGTCATTAAAAATTGGTTCAACGTTGAACTGATAACAGGTTGAACATTTACTCCCTGAAATTGGCCGTTTTTACAGTGTATTGACTCGGCGTGACGTATGCGTCTGCTCAGCCAATGAAACTAGTCGTTGGATTGGCCGTCGGTGTACAATTTGGCTGACATTGACAACAGGTACGGGATCGTCGGGAGCAAAGGAAATACCTTATTATATGCTGTATTCTAACTGCTTTCACCAATTTAACGAGAAGGAGACGTCAGTGTCATATAATAAAACAATTATAGTCTTTTGATATCGGTCAATATGTGGTTTTGTGGACCTGAGAAAACAATATTCACCTCGGCCTTCGGCCTCGGTGAATATTGTTTTCTCAGGTCCACAAAACCACATATTGACCTCATCAAAAGACTGTAATTGTATAATATCTTGCAGGCTACGCTCGTATTTTTCTATCAGCATGCGATATGTATTGCCAAATTTGAAAAACTTTGACTGGAGGCGCTTGGTGATATGGCCTCGTTTCATAAATTCCTGCAATAATGTTTTGTGAAGCTGATTAAATTCGTCACATTTTACACAGGTTCTATCAAAGGCTACCAGACGTGATATATATACGCCATATGCCGGTCCCACTGGAATATTACTGTCCCAAAAGGGATAGTTGACGATGTCGAAAGCGTAGCCATCTCTCTTGTCCTAAATTCGACGAGATAGAAGGCTCGCTTGTTATATGGATATAGGAATAAATAACTTGCGATGAGTGACTCTTTTGCCTCTTTTGTGTACGACTACCATTGGTAATCTGTAATTTACATGTCCCACCAACGCACACAATACTCTCTTTTTTCTCTATAGAGCTTCTCATTCCTGATTCGTTGGCATATATTCCACTTGCTTATACTATTCTCGAGTTGGAATTTTCATCCCATGATTAAGTTATATGGGATCTTCTTAATCCCTAATACATGTTCATATGGTTCAGTTTTCAGACTTCCATAATGAGCCCAACGTATTAAGAACTTTAACAGAGATTTAGCAAGGCAATGTGTTG